>WBNM01014541.1:1954-25488 GCA_013399055.1 Ramphastos sulfuratus | reverse complement strand
TTTTTTTTTTTTTTTTTAAACACTGGCTTTATAAGTTTGCTGTATGAATGTTGCTGCAGTCACATACTGATTTTTTTAATATATAATGACTAGGAAAATTGAGAGGTCATTTTTGTAGCAATATTGCAAGAAACCACATCTATGATGCTCCAAGGCTGTAGGCTGGTAAATTAAAGGTTGTTAGAACAAGTAAGTTAACAACTGCAAATTCAACTGTTTGATTTAGAATGGCACATATGTGCGATGCAAGAGGCCTAAGTGGTTTAAGGTGAAATAACTAAGATGAAGGCATTTTTGTCCATATTCCTGCCCTGTGGCAGACTGCCTGTGTGCCTGGGGTAAGTCTCTGTAGGTGCATCTGCCCAGCAGATCAGGTTGCAGCACTAGCNTTTTTTTTTCCTTTTCCCTGACACAGTGGAAGAATAAATCAGACTATTTTGAACATTGTTCCAGTATTGTATACTCACCACAATTTTATTTTGGTTTATATTATGTCTAAGCATTTTCATATTAGAAAGTGCTTATGTGTATTTNGTCTCTGTAGGTGCATCTGCCCAGCAGATCAGGTTGCAGCACTAGCTGTAGTACATCTTTTTTTTTTTTGTGATAATCACAGATGAGCTGACTCCACATCTTAGTGAAGAAAATGTTTCTGCCTTGAACTATCTGTGTCTTTGTTGCCAAACACACCTAGTACCCAACATGTTATCAAGGCACTGTCAAGCAAAGGCAGCAGGAGAGTTGCATAGATGAACTAGAAGATCCTGACTGAACTCAGATATAAAAAAGAAACAGACAAGAAACAGAAGCAGGTGAGCCAGGTTGGATGAGGTCTTGGGTGACCTGTACTAGTGGGAGGTGTCCCTGCCTATGGCAGGGGGTTGGAACTAGGTGATCTTTGAGGTCCCTTCCAACCATTCTATGATTCTATGATAATACAGATAAGAGTGTGCAGGGATGGGGTTAGGAAAGCCCAAACCCACCTGGGGATGAATTTGGTGAGGAATAAGAAGAGCTTCTATGTCCATCAGCAGCAAAAGGAAAATTAGGGAAAACGTGAGTCCACTGCTGAGCGAGGTCCTGGTGACAAAGAATCCAGAGGAGTCTGAGCTGCTGAGCACATTCTTCACCTCAGTCCTTGCTGGTAATACCAGCCTTCATGGACACCAGGCCTCTGAAAACAAAGGAAAAGCCTTGAGTGAGGAAGACTCACCCTTGGTGGAAGAGAACCCTGTTGGAACTCAATGTAAAAAGGCCATGAAAGCTGGTAGGATGTATCCAGCAGAGTTCAGATAATTACCTGATATCACTGAAGGGATACTGTTGGTTATCTTTGAAAGGTTGTGGTGATCAGGGAAGAATGCTGAATATGGGAAGGAAGCAAATACCACTCTTATCATCTGGCTAGCACCCCCTCAGCTGCCAAAGAGAGGCTGTGAACATCTTCAAAGGTCACCTGGACATAGTCTTGGACAACTGTATTTAGGCACCTCTACTTGAGCAGGAGGGTTGGAACAAATGATCCCCAGAGAGACCTTCCCACCACAACCACTGTTACTCTGTCTGTGATATCATTTTTAGTAGTGCCTCATCTATGCCTATACTCTAGTTTCAGGATGTTGCAGTTCTGCAGCCTTGTTCCTCAGTTGAATAGTTTATGGAACATGGTTATTAGCACACCCTCCTGTGTGGTTTGGAAGAAGTACACTGAAGATTGTGAGGTGCTTTCAGTAACCAGGGCGTACAAATGCCTTCTGTACACATTTGTAGGAAAGGAAAACATTACAATCTTACCCCCCCCCGTACAAAGTACATTAAAGTGTGAGAAAACAGCATCTGCAACAACGTTTGTGAAACTAGATCCTAGAAAGCTGAGCAAACCAGAGGTTTAATGTGAACATCTGCCTTTGTAAGTTCCCATGCCTTCTATGATCGAGTCTATACAGAGCAGACCAAGTTGTGTCACAGTGGTTTTTGTTTATTCCCTTTAAATGATCCTCTTCTCACTGTAGTGAGGTCCCCCAATCCCCCCCATGCAGCTATAAAACCCTGGTTGCTGCCTGCTTAGGCTCAAGCCATGCGCGCCAGTCTTTTATTGACAAAAGCAGATGGCCATTTCCCCTGCAACCCGTTTGCTTTTCACTGCCTGGCATGTGAAACATGGAGAGCATACTAGGGGACATGCTGTCATGCCATGCCAGCCTCAGAATGCTCCTCTCACAGGAGAGAGCCCAGGACCTGCCTGACCATGAGGGATCTGAATTACTGGAAACTATTTCGCATTTGGCTTAGAGCTATTTTGAAAACCTTCAGCTGTATCCTTTATTTCTTCCTTCTTAGCATGTAAATGTCCTTTTTATAGTAACTATTCTTACAGATTTTATAGTTCTCTTTTCTTAAAGCTTCCCATCCCCACTTCCTCATCTTTTTATTTTTTAAGTCAGTCTCTTTTCATCTCTTGTACATAGCACAGTACACAAAACACATGCATTCAGGAGGTGAAATCTTGTGTCTTCCTCTAATTACCTCATGCTGCTGGCTTCTATTACCCAGTTTTTAATCTTCAAAGTGGCAATTATGTCCTTTCTGCCATACTGCCTCTCATGCTTATGAGAAGCTCCACAAACTGTATTATTATCTTCCTTCATATGCTTCCTTAAAACCCTCCCTTGCTGTTACACAGAGCAATGCGGAGCACTGACTGATCGCTCCACTGATTTCCATTTTTCTCCCCATGGATTTATTGGTAGTTATTTGGTCTGAAATCATGGCTGTCTTTGTGGGCTGACATTGCCTTATCAGTTAGCACAAGGACAGGAAAAGTGCAAATGTAAGCCTCTGAGGTGCTTTAATCCTGGCAGTCTGAGCAGAGTTCTCCTTTCTGCATCTTACTCAACATCGCTGTGCAGCTCACTCAGTGTGTGGGCATAAAGCCTGTTAAGAGCTTTGAAGCAACAACTGGTTGGACACAGCACATGCAAGGAACAATTTCTCTTTCATTCTTAGAGCCCCATACACCATGGGCATTTTCTTTACCCTTCTCAGGATTTTTAGAGTGCTTTGCATATGACTATGTTCAGCACTATTTCTTTCAGAACCATTTCCATTTAAATTTTTCATTCACGTACAAAGAACATTTTCTGAAATGGACTAATAAAACATCTGACTTGTTTAAATGCTTACAAGCCTAATATTGCATTCATGTTACTAAAAAAGCCTCTGGGCTTGGTGGTTTGTTTTTTTTTTGTTGTTGTTGTTGTTTTTTTCCCTTAAATATGAATTTTATGGAACATTTAAAAATCACAGGATTTTTTTTTTTTTGTTGTTGTTCTTAAGCATGGTGAAGTTTGTATCTATGATAGCATTTGAGATGCAGGCATGAGTAGTCTAGGAAAGTGAGCAGCAAGCATGAGGTACCTCCACACTAGCAAGGACAGGCAAAATTCAAGGCAAAGATGATAGGGAAGGCAGAATTATCACTGGATGTCAGGCAGAGTCAAAATGGAGTTGCAGCTGGCTTAAGCAGGCATTTTGAGAGTGTTCAGTCTGCAAAGAGTTGACTCTGGAATGATAGCAGAAATAGCTCAAGGTATAAACACACACTATAATGCTATTAAACCTAAATAGGTCAGTGGGTTTCTTGGAAGATTTGGCTAAGGACAGTTCCTTTATTCTTTATGAGGTCCCCAGATAGAACAGGTCCTTAAAAGGCTTTCATATCTCACCTCTTCTTCACACCTCATTTATAACCTCTTTATAGAGGGCAGGGCAGAGGGTGGGTCCTGCCCTCCTCCCCTCAGAGTGCAGGACCCCATTTCCAGCACAAACCCTTATTCCCCTACTTCACTGCACCCACCCTCACCCCTCTTCTCTGAACCTATAGATCCACAAGTGACCCTACACATGCAGAAACTCCGCTCTGCCTTGCATTTGCCTGGGAAGAAGGAGGAGCATGGTTGATAGAGGTGAAGAAGGAATCATAAGGTCAGTTAGACTGGACCTGGGCTGTGGAGTGGAAGGGCAGGACACTTGTACCCTGAACACTCAGCTCTGCAGTAGTATCAGCAAGCTTTGGTACTGCTGTTAGCAAGCACAGCTACCCTGCCCCTCACCTTACAACTGTCCCAGGAAACTAAGCTTTCTCTGCTCTGTACCTCAGATTGCCCTTCAAAGCAGGTAATTGTATCTCAAAGAGGCATTGCACAAGATTAGAAGAAACCAGTCTGCCTGAAGGTTTTCAAAGGAGAGGTTTTGGCACCACAGCACTCAAGACTAGAGAATGATTGTATTGTCTAGCTGCTTCTCAGAGATACAAATTACATCTAGCTGCCTGGCCAATAAAATGGCAAAAAGAGGAGCAAGGCTGAGCACACCTTCTTCCAAGATGTGGTTTCTCTTTATCTTCTTTCTGCCAAGATAAGGCAGGAAGCCCAATCTGTGTTTGTCTGGGTGTTGATACAGTCTGGTGACACAAAGCCATGGTCATGAGCTCATTGCTGTGAGTGGAGAAGTGCTCAGAACATGACAGTTCACTCACTCTGTAGGAAATGCACATCTCAGGCTGGGCTTAGATCCATCCATAGTTGTTTGTAGCTGTACTGCTCAGAAACTTGGTCACAGGGACTTGAGCTCAATGCCCTGGTGGGTGGCCCTGTGCCCCTGGGTGGGAGAGCAGGGGACAAGGCAACTACTAGCAGAGCACAAGGTCCCCAAGCCTGAGAGCAAGAAGTGGGCTTTTACAGGCAGTATTTTGGATGCATCATAGTGGATCATAACATAGTCAGTTGCTTCCCTTCTGATGCCTCAAAATAAGGTCTGAGGCAAATCACCCTGTGCCTTTCTCTTCCACAAACCTTCCTGAGTGGCCCCACAGAGGTACCACCAAGTCTGACAAGGGAATGAAGAAAATGTGGTGGTTTTAATTTTGTATCTGTATTTATTTTCTGTTTGGTTTGAGTTACTTGGAAATCTCTTTATACAAAAAATACTTTGCAATGTCATTTGTTTCCTTGGGCAGAATTCATCTGCCCAGAACTGTTGTACAAATGTGATAATCTCACATTTGTATTTCAGCAGTTATGAGAGGCTTCAGAAAAGGTCACAAAATATAAAGCAATTCAGACCTTCTATTTCTTAATTTTATTTTTAGTAGCTGACAATAGATTGTGGGTTTATTTAGATGTGGAGGAAGTCTTCCAAACACAAGATTTTGTACTTCCAACCCCAAACCTGTAGATGCATGAAATTGCATCTATGCCAAAATCTATCTGTTTGGCTTTGGCTCACTAATCCATTTCCTCACACACAAACCTTTGCAAGTGTCACCAACCTACTGCAGTTAAACACAGATAGAAGCAACTCGAGTCCTGGTTTTAATTCTGCTGTACTCGACGTGTGTGTTTACATCTGTCAGCTGGAATGAGCTTTCTGAGAGGCATCCCTTTTAAAACCACTACACATTTTAAGTTTCTCTCACACTTAATTAACAGAGTCATGGTTTGCTGTTTACTTGATCTTCACCACTGAAGCAGCAGGTGTGTAGGATTAGGAGAACATGTGAAAGGTAAAGTGTTGCACTACTCAAACCATTGCTAGCTTTGGGTATTTCTGAAACAGCAAGTCAAGCCAGCTCTGATTTCCAAAGAGGTGATTGAGAACTTCATGGATGGCTGCACTTGCTGGCCACACTGTGTTTTAGTAGCTCTTTTAATTATGTCAGGTAAATACATGTTTTTCTCTTTCATGTAGCTCTTATGGGGTTGGTGTTTAAAATATTTTCTTTTCTGAGCAATTTTAGTGATAACTGATAACAAGAATACATGGAAATTGTTTTGTAACCAGGTCCAACAGCTCCCTGGAAGAGCAGCAATCCCTCTCTATGTCTCCTTCCCTTCTTGCAAATAATAGTAATCATTGTTAGAATAACAGAACCACCAGAGTAAGGCTTATTCAGGGTGCTAGTCAAATGCTGAGATAGCTCCCCTCAAGGCCAGGGTCCATGGTTAGACAAGAGAGACACAGGAATGGGGAAGAGAGGACAGCAGCACAAGCAGGAAGAGCCACAAATGCATTCCTCTTTTTCAGGGGGTGGGGAAGGGACAGCTTGTCAGGGAGGAGGAAGAGCACTGGGGGGCAGGCTGGGAGGGAGAGGATGCTGGGGAGAAAGTCAGTCAGGGCCAGAGCAAGCCTATAATCAGCACAGAGAGGGAAAAAAATAAAAACCCAACCAAGAAAACACCACTTCAGGAAAGCCTTCAAAGATGCAGATTTCCCATGCTTCCTGGTGTGGCTCCTGTTATTCCTGGCAGCTGCCAGCTGCCTTCCTCTTTCTTTGCAGTCCTGCCCCAAAGCCATATGGAAGTAGGATTAAGGTGGGTGGAAAACACCACCTTTCTCCTCATAACCTCCAAGCTGAGAGAACAGCTCAGAGCCTGGCATTACTGCCACCATCTGTTAACTGTTCTCCTGTGTTGCTGCCATGGTGGTGTTCAAGGCACAGGCAAGGTCGACGGTCTGTAAGTGTGGTCAGAGGAGAGGTTACTGTGCTGTACTGGTGGATGGGACAATGAAAACATCCTGTCTCTCGTTTTGTGCACAGGAAACAAATGGGTTAAACGATTTCCCTGAGGTCATACAAAATATCAGCAGAAAGGGGAGAAAAAAATCTGACTTTTCCTGTGCCCAGAGCTACACTGCAAGTCTAAAATCCCTGCAGCTCTACTACAGGCAAAAGGGAAGGCAAGGCAAGAGGAGAAAGGATTAGCAAAGGCAGGACACACTGGTTCAAGGCTGCTCGTATGAAGTGCCTTAACTGAAGCTAAACTTACACAGAGCAGCACTGCAAATGATGTGGAATTCACATCTGAAAGGAACACATTGGCTAAAGTCTACTCTGGAGCTGTCTTTTGTGTTCTCTGTTTAGGGTCTGTCTCAGTGCACCTGAGTGCTTCATGATCATCAGAGGATTTTATCCTCCAAAAATCATAGTGAGGAAGAACGAAAGCTTTATTCTCATCCTGGGAAGGCAGAATTTAGCAGACAAGTGATGAAATATGTTATCTTGGAGTCACTAGGAAGAGAGAGGCTGGGTTCAGCTGTAGAACAAAAGCTTCATAAGTTTCAGTCTGTATTTTTAAATCCCTTAAATCACCTTTTCTAAATTGGATTTTTATGAACCTGAACTGTACAGCACAGTCTGTGTTTATATTGCTCCCCGAGAGAAATGTGTGGCTCCTGCTCTCTGGATGGCTCTTGCTTGGGGAGCTTGTTGGGAGCCTTTTTAATAGAACTATTTGGGAAAAAAAAAAAGTGTGACTGCAGCAGGGATAAGGTGGGCAGTGAAACTGAAGGAAAAAATCCATGTGGTCACCAGCCTCAGGACTCTTTGGCCATATGAATAGCTTTGGGAAGCTGTTTATGTGAGGAGCTGGAGGATTAGACACTTGGTGCCAAAGGAATGAGTATCAGGAAGGGGAAATTGCAAGAAGCAGCTTAAACTCTCCATTCTGGGCAACAGGTCTGATGGAATGCAGACAGAATTGCTCCCAATGACACCCCTGTCACTGTCTTCTCCTGAGCAATGTGCTGGACATCATCATGACATTGTAGTTCTAGCAATTGTCCTTGAAAGCACATAGATAAGCAACTGATGTGAAAGTTGGGATGCTGGAATTTCTTCCACAGTCCTCTCACAGCTCATCTGGAAGAAATTTCAAACCTCTCCCATGGATTTACCTTGCCATTTGTCCCAAGAAAGCATTTCAGGATGTGTTCTCTATACTGGAATGTACAGATTGCTTTTTGCTGTTGAGGTCTTGTTTATTGTTGCCCTTTCCTTTCATACTAAGTCACAGAAGACCTATTCAGTTTGTTCACTGCCTGTTCCACCTTCCCCTCCTCAAGAATCATAGAATCATAGAATGGTTTAGATTGGAAGGGACCTCGAAGCTCATCCAGTTCCAACCCCCCTGTGCCATAGGCAGGGACACCTCCCACTAGAACAGGTCACTCAAAGCCTCATCCAACCTGGCTTTGAACACCTCCCTGGGCAACCTGTGCCAGTGTCTCACCACCCTCACTGCAAAGAACTTCCTAACATCCAGTTTAAGTCTTCCCTCTGCCAGTGCAAACCCATTCCTCCTCATCCTGTCATGCCAAAACCTGGTCAATAGTCCCTCCCCAGCCTTCCTGTAGCCCCCTTCAGATCCTGGGAGGCCCCTCCAAGGTCTCCTGGAAGCCTTCTCTTCTCTTCTTTTGTGTGTGATCCTTTAATTAAAAAAAACCCAAAATATATCTTTTATAATTGGAGGAGACTGTTTGTACAGTAGATAACTTGATTTTCTTCTGCTTACTGCTTAAATCTTCCTGTTGTTCCAACATTAAAATGTTTATTTTCATCTAGTTTATTAGTTTTCAAAGAGTCTACCAAGCAGTCACATTTTTCTGATTCTCTGCTTCCTAAAGCCCTACCCATTGTGTTACACCATTCTGATTTTTCATCCCCCTGGTTGGAAAATAAACATGGTAAGTTCTCAGATATTTGGTTCCATCATCAGAGGAGAAAGGCACTGGCATTAGCTTCTTTTCAAGGTTGCAGAGTGGGGCACAGAAATGAGAGCATCACAACTATCTTCTCCACTCAGAACAGCAGCTACTTTCAAACAGCATCTATTGACAAACTCCTCTGCCATTACAACTGGTGTAGGACACTCAAGAGTAATCAGTGTTGTTACCACAGAAAGCAATGCACAGTAATACATTCATGTCTCTGCACTCAGGAATAAAAACACACAGAGTGGAAGGCATAAAGAGGCTACTCTGGTTCCTGAACATACCAGCTGCAAAGCAAATGAGCTGGCCAGAACCAGTGTCTGCACTCAGAGTTTGTAAAAGTCTGCAGTTGTGACAGCATTCACAGCAGCTACTTTACAGATTAGGGGACGGTTGCCAATTAGGCCATTGTTTTCAGCACTATCTAAAGCCTGCTAACCTTGGGGTTAGAAAACACAGTGGGAGAACAGAGAGCCTGTATAAGCCTTGCCTGAACTTCATCTGCTGCCTTGTTGTGCCCAGTGGAGCTGCAGCACAGCTATGAAGTCCTGAAAAAGACAAGAATATGGCCAAGGCAAATAAGAAATACAAAGCTGAAGTCCTTATGGGTAGATGGTGTACAAACCCACAGCAGAGCTGCCATTAGCAGCTGGAATACAGGTGATTGCAGACTTTGGCAAGAATTGTTTTTAATTTGAAAAGGAAAGTTAGAAATCAGATTTATTTCCCCCCCCCCCCCCCACCCCCCCCATGGTGTAGACTCACAGAATCATCGAATGGTTTAGGTTGGACGGGACCTCAAAGCTCATCTGGTTCCAACCCCCTGCCATAGGCNTTCCTCAGGGCTGCTCTCAGCCATTCCCCACCCAGCCTGGAGTTGTGCTTGGGATTGTGCCTACCCAGGTGCAGGACCTTACACTTGGCTTTATTGAATGTCATGAGGTTGGCCTGGGCACACCTCTGCAGCCTGTCCAGGTCCCTCTGGATGGATCCCTGCCCTCTAGCAAGTGACTGTGCCACACAGCTTGGTGTCATATATTAGCTTTGACTTCAGGTGGAGAAATTTTCCAGCTCAGGATGAAATCTATGGTCAGAATAAAAATAAGAACAAAGGAATGGTGATGGAAAATCCTAGAGGTCTTTTCCAACATGGTTAATTCTGTGATTCTGTGTGGATGACCCTGTGGCACCAACCAAGAAAGATACTTTTTGTCAGAGGAGAATCTCACCCTCTGTAGCCTGCAGCATCCTAACTTAGATAATTATCTCAGTGCTAAAAGCATGCCAAGCTGTTGTGGGGAGCCTTCTTTCTCCTAAGTAATTTTTTATGTATATAACACACTCTAGAATTCATTTTGTATTTACAGATAGAAAATGACAAATAATTGTAAGCTAAACAAGCTTAAGAGGTGGTGATTGAGTCTGAATAGCAACAATAAGTCAATGCTCACTTCTTGGTGGAAATACACATGAAATTGCCTATCCTCTGGAATGGTCCTCTGTGAGTGGCCAGTGTTTGACAAACTCAGTTCAATGTGCACCACTAACCTTCTAGAAGCATCCTTTCCACTGCCTAGGCTGTTCCTTGATCCTCTATTCTTCATCTGCTTTCCCAACATTTTCTCCTGAGTTTTTCCACTGTTGCTGTGACTGGATCAGGTCTTTTGCCAGTACCATGTTAGGAAGCAGATATTATCCAGAGGGTCTCCTGGGACAGGATGAAGTGTCCAGATGACTGTAGTCTGATATGGAAAGCCTTGAGGAAACTGATAAATTACTCCTTGCTTTTTCATCAGGTCTTCACTGCTAGCCTAGGGATCAATATTTTATTATCTTACTATATTGGCAGAAATGTTTATAAATATATAAGGGGTGAGTGCCAGGAGGCTGGAGCCAGGCTCTACTGGGTGATGCCCAATGACAGGACAAGGGGCAATGGGTGGAAGTAGAGGCATAGGAAGTTCCATGTGAACATGAGAAGGAATTTTTTTTCCCTATTAGGGTGACAGAGCCCTGGAGCAGGCTGCTCAGGGGGGTTGTGGAGTCTCCCTCTCTGGAGATACTCAAACCCCATCTGGATGCATTCCTGTGTCTAGGTGATCCTGNTGATTCTGTGATTCTATGATTCTGTGATTCTGTGATTCTATGATTCTGTGATTCTGTGATTCTATGATTCTGTGATTCTGTGATTCTATGATTCTATGATTCTGTTATTCTGTGATTCTGTGATTCTGTGATTCTATGATTCTGTGATTCTATGATTCTATGATTCTGTTATTCTGTGATTCTATGATTCTGTTATTCTATGATTCTGTGATTCTGTGATTCTATGATTCTATGAAATAAATCCATTTTCACACAGCCCATCCCATCATCATCATCATCATCATCATCTCTTTTAAATATGCAGGCTAAAAGATGACGATTGGCTGCCATGTGGGATTTTTTCCCCTCTCTTCTTATTCCCTAAGGGGCAAACACACTTTGGAGTGCAATAGTCATTCACAAGATCTAATGGGCAAAATTAATGCTTTCTGGGCAGTGAATTTTTACCATGCTAGAAAGTCACTTAACTGTACTAAAAAGAGTTGAAGGAAACTCATAAGCATAAAGTAGGAACAGCACCATCATGCAAAGTCAATTAGAAATGCTGGTAATTGACTGCAGTCTTCTCTATTTGTTCTCTGAACTAGCAGCCACTGTGGAGTTCTTTTTGTGCCAAAACCTGCCTGGCAAAAAGGAAACTTCAGATACACTGAAGAGAATGGGAGGGGATGCTGAAATATGGCTGTGGGTGGAGATGTCTGAGGGGATGTGTGACCATGCAGAGAATCTTTACAAGTTAGGAAAAAAAAAATTTTTTTAGTCAGAGAGATTAATCTTATCACAAACTTTAAAAATAAAAAAAAAGCAAAAATGCTCTCAAACCTCTGGCAGCCAAACAGGCAGGAAATGTTTATTCATATATAGGTCTATGTGTTTAAAAAAGAATAAATGCTCTCTGAGGATGACAGCTTAGAGAAACCATGATAGGAGTTGTATATGATTAAAGAAGAATGCATTATCTCTGAGGATAATAAAGAACTGATTCCTTGAAAGATTGTGCAAGCTTTATAATCCGTGACTGTCCTGGACAGCATCCTAGGAAGACATCCAGATAGGATAAATCAGGGAGAAGTGGCTGAAATGTCTGAGGACTTTTATTCCTAGTATAATCACATATGGAAAAGTTACTCTGAAAGGGTTTGCACAAAAGATAGTGGTAGAAAAAATGTGGATTAAAAAACAATTACATTATTGAGCAAGGATTGCAGACATCCCTGCTTGAAATGATGAGATATGGACTTGCAGCCAAGGGAGTTGCTGGTCAGGTGTTACTGTCCAGAGCACTCTGATGTGATTTACTTAGAGTAGCTACTCCAGGGAGTATACCTGGAAGGCTTATTTTATGGTCCCTCTAAGGGGTTAAAAAGAAATCTAAACGTCAGAAGAGGGAGCTCAGATGCAGTTGAAATGACAGTGTTGAAGATTAATATTCAACCTCTGCCTTTGACAAGTCTCTAGGGCTTGGCAGTTTCTCCCTGGAAGTCCATAAAATGCTTAGGCATGATTGCTACACTTTGGAAAGAGCCAAATTCCTGAACTCTCCTAAGGGAACAAAAGTAAAGAAATGATGTTCATCATATATACTTCACTCCCATGAGGAGGTTACTGAGTTGTTTGTATATTTTATATCAATTCATATCACTTCCTACAGTTGGCAATAAAAACCTCACCAAAAACTTTGGCAAGCAACTAAGAAAATGTTCTGCCAGACACCATTAATACAGATCAATCTAGTTCCCTTTGCATGAACCAGAAGACTGCTTTCCTCAGGCAAATCCCAAACAGTTTTTTCCTCAAAGACTTGCCTTTTTTTTTTTTTTTTTCCAGTCTTTGTGCATGCCAACAGATCTAGGATAATTCATGGATTCATAGAAGTTAAGGCCAGAAAGGTTATTTAGATCATCTGCTCTGACCTCTTGCACATTCCAGACCAGTACACTTCACCCAATTTCCCTTGTACTGTGCTCATTACCTGGTGCTTGGCAAAAGTGCTTCCTCAGAAAGCATCAAATTGGAGACACCAAGAAAGGAAAAGCCACCACTCCCTTGGCAGTCTCTTGATGCTCCATTAATTAATTACTTGCTCTGTGATTAAAATAAAAAGGAAAAAAAAAAAAGAAAAAGAGAAAGGAAAAGAAAAATAAAANAAAAAAAAAAACCCAAACATTTTATCCAGCACTCCAACAAACTTTAAGGCTCTTTTCAGCATCTTTCCCATTTTTCACATTGCCTCTGAACCTTGAATGAACTATGGTTCTCAGGACTACTGAACACAGTGGTAAAATCCATTTCCCTAGTCTTATTCCCAGTCCTTCTTCTCATAAAAGGTAGAACAGCTTTATTCAGAGATCTTTCTAACATCATTACAGTGCAAATCAACATCCATGATGTAGACTGAATAGGGGAAACTGGAAGTATGACACAGACCACCAGAAGAGATAGTTGTGGAGAAGATGATTTTCTGCTTTGTGATGTTTCTCAGTCAGGTCTGGAGGTCTTTCTGGAAGGTTCCCATTGGCTCAGGCATCATTCATGTGGCAACACAATGAGTCAGCTTAGAAACCTACATTTATGCATCTATGAGTCTTTTGAACACCCTCAATTTGCCTCAGCATGGCCTCTATGGATTCTGTGGATTACTCCTCCATGGTAATAACCCTCATGCTTTATTCCTTCTTTTCTAAGGAATCCTCTAGATCCATGTCAGGCCTTCTGGAGTTCAACAGCATGGAGGAGCACCCTGGTTCCTGTTTCCCTTTGCCATGGTCACTCAATTTCCTCCAGGCTTGCCCTCAGCACTTCCTTCACAGTATCACAGTATCACAGTATAGCAAGGTTGGAAGAGACCTCAAAGATCATCAAGTCCAACCCATTACCACAGACCTCAAGACTAGACCATGGCACCAAGTGCCACGTCCAAACCTGCCTTGAACACCTCCAGGGATGGTGACTCCACCACTTTCATTTAAGACCATCTCCTCAGGTAGACACAAATGTTGTTCCCAAATGGACCAAAGAGGAGCTCACATTACCAAATGGAGTGGATATGAAGCAAGGGTCTAAAAGTTCTTTCTGAGGCTTTGAAAATCTCACCTTAATTGCTTGCACTTACCACTTCAGAAACTTATTTAAAATGACATTTTGTGATTGGGCTTGATGCTAAGTGATTGTTGTGTGGTATTAGTTATCAACCCAGAAAAACAAGGTGGTTTCAAGCACTACTTTTCCCATCCTGTGGTAGATATTCAAAGTAAGTTGCACAGCTTACATCACAGAAATTCCTAATTCATAGCTCCGAATCCCTCTTGTACCTTGCTCATTCATCTAGCTTAGCCCATGGCAAAATTTAGGGAGAACATTGTCTGCTTTGTGCTATCTCCCACAAGCCAGGAGCTGTCAGGCTGCTCTGCACAGCTTCCGAGTTCCCTGATCACCATCAAACCCTCTCTCTGCTTAACCCTGCTTTGCAGGTTGTAGAACCAACAAAGAACACAAAAACACTTAGCTTATATTTTCAAATGGTTGGGCTTGATGATCTCAAAGGTCTTTTCCACCCAAAACAATGATATGGCTCTTCCCAGAAGCAGCCACAGGAGCTGAGGTCAGTGTGTCTACAGCTAAGTCACCCATCCTGCCCGTTTCCACCTCTGCTGCACCCACCTGTCTGAGCTGAGTGACAGTGACAGACTGAGTCACAGAACCAGGGAGGCCATTGGGTGCAGGCATGTGGAGAGCAAGGGTTTCCAGCTTTCATGTGGTTTTTGAACCATGCAATCTCTTTTCCTCTTCGTGATCTCACTCACTAGGCACCACTGGGAGAGAAGGCACAGCTCAGTCTGGTCCAGATGCTGAAGGAGGAAGGGAGCCTGCAGTGGGACCACTGACAACAAGTGTGTGCTCCTCTGTTCCATCTGCCTGATCTCTTCCCTGACCTCCAACGCTGTCTGAACTTCTGGAGACATTTTTTCTGTTTCCAAGGGAGTTTAAACCCCTGCTTTCTTTCCAGAGGTAACCCATTCACCTGAAAACTATTTCAACAAAGTGTAAAAATTTAGATTAAATGGATTAAAAAAAAATTAAATTAACATTTCACTCCTTTTCTCCCCATCTCCTCTGTCTGATATCTGCAGCACCTTGTTGAATTTAACAGCAACTGGAAAATTCATGTAAGAGTGGAAAATACTTTTATTGGTAACAAGCATTCTGACCTAGACAGATGTATTTATCACTGCTGCAAACCATCCCTTCCCTCCTCTTTCTTTTTGGGGCACAGACAGAGAAGAAGAGGAAGGGATGCTGCTCTTCTCACCAGCTCTTTTTAATGCAGCCTATTTAGTGGATGTAGAAGTCATTTATATAGCAAGAAAGAGCCATTTTGCAGCAGTAGAATAATTCCATTGTGCTGCATTTCTGAAGAGTAACGAAGCTCATGGCTGCTACTGTCAACTATATTTGAACAGGAACCATAGGCTATCTAAACAGATCAGTGCATAATTCTAAATGAAAATAACATACTAATGTCTGAGTGATTTACACCAACATCAGCTGTCTCTGTGAGAAGTTGCTGGTTGTTCTCATGCTTTCATTTTCCTGGGTGGGAGATTAACTGCACATATTTTCTGATTGCTTTCTTGAAGTGGTTTCTTATTAGCATAATATTTTTGTTCCCACAATTTCACTCTCACACAGATTAATAAACTGGAATACACTTGTCTTATTTTTTTTTCTTTAAATATAGGTTTTATTAATCAAATATTCAGACTTACTCAGATTCACAGCACACAAGTGTAACTGTCACGAGTACATTCTCCCCTTTTCTGGTAGTAGTGTTACTTCTGGTAGTAATGTCTATTTTGCTTTGGAGAGCTTTGCAAGGCTTTTGCAGGGCCTGCATCTCAGTGCCTAGGTACTAACACATTTATATGTGTGTATGAATGCTACTAATGAACCAAAGGCAGAGGCTCACTTTTATGGCCAGGCACAGAATTTAACCCCACATAATGATTGTTTGTTTTTTTGGTTTTTTTTGGTTATGCCATGAGGAGAGCTGCATTCAAAACTGAAAGGCCAAGTTACATGGAGATGTCACTGTGGGACAATGAGATGCCAATGGATCCAAGTGATGCTGTAGCCTGTAGAGAAGGAAAGCTGATTGCTCAAGAGTCAAAAAAGCACATTCAGAGTTTTGCTCAGAGTCCTGGAAAGGTTTTAGACATACTGTGGATTTGCTAAGGTACTTAGGCAGTTGATCCACCCATTGTTTAACAGGTTTTGGAATAGAAAAGATAAGATGCCACATGCCTCACACACGTGCCCTAATCACTTCAACAGGAGGTCTTTTTCCTGCATTATAGAATCATAAATGGTAAGGTTGGAATTAACCTCAAAGATCATCTAGTTCTAACCACCTGCCATAGGCAGGGACACCTCCCACTAGTACAGGTCACTCAAGGCCTCGTCCAAACTTTATTCTCATCCTTCTCTTTATCCTAATTAATTTATTTGTTTTTATTTTGCAGAAGACCAACAGGAGTAAGACTCATTCTCCCACTCTCCTCAGCCTCTGAATAGCCTTAGCCCTGTGTGTAGGGATCTTCTATAAAAAGAGACAGAAGCTTCTTCTCCAGTTCTCTGCTCCAGGGCTAGGATGGACAGTAAACCTCATTTTACTGCACACATTTAAAAAGCAGAGACTGCACGGTTGTTAATTACAGTCTTCCATGGGCCCTGGATAATGCTTAGGGCTAAGGGTCTATAAAACTCTCAGCAGGGCAAGATTCAAGCAAAAATGAGTTCCTGTTGACTAGATTTGGCAGTTTCTTGCTCTGCTAACCAGCAAACCTGAATCTTCTTATGAGGAGGTAACTTCCTTCTCAGTAACTTTAGTAGTCCTATATTCAGAGCCTTAGGAACTGACTTGGGGGCACCACTCTGGTGAAGATCAGTGTATCTCACCCCTCAGAGAAACTCGTCCTCAGGTCTGGGGTGCAATGATCTCACTGAGAGCACTTCTTGGCTGTAAACAGGGAGATGAATGCTGAGTGAGTGGTATCACAACAATCTCATTGCAGAAGCAAAAAAGCATTTTTCTTGCTAACGTCCTACTGCTTAGGAGCCTTTGCATCCTAAATGCAGAGGGGAGATCCAAGGCCACATCTGGAATATTCATCTGGATACTCCACATCTGGATGTGGCTGCATCTGGATGTGGCCAGTTCTGGGCCCCCCAGTTCAAGAGGGACATAGAGAGAGAGAGTCCAGCACAGAGACATAAAGATGCTGAAGGCAATGGAACAGCTCTGTTATGAGCAGAGCCTGAGGGAGCTGGGGCTGTGCTGCTTGGAGAAGAGGAGACTGAGAGGTGACCTCAGCAATTGTTACAAATATGTAAAGGTGAGTGCCAGGAGGCTGGAGCCAGGCTCTGCTGGGTGATGCCCAGTGACAGGACGAGGGGCAATGGGTGGAAGCTGAGGCATAGGAAGTTTCATGTAAACATGAGGAGGAATTTTTTCCCTGTGAGGGTGACAGAGCCCTGGAGTAGGCTGCCCAGGGGAGTTGTGGAGTCTCCCTCTCTGGAGATATTCCAAACCCATCTGGATGTGTTCCTGTGTGATCTGGTCTAGGTGATCCTGTTCTGGCAGGGAGGTTGGACTGGATGAGCTTTGGAGGTCACTTCCAGCCCCTGACATTCTGTGATTCTGTGACTTTCCTATGACCTTATGTCCTACTTCCTCCAAAAACTTCTTATGGGCCTTTTCTTGCTGACCCAAGATTTCTGTAAAGCTAACTGCTGCAGAAGTAGTCTAATGTGATATTAACATCATCCTGATTTAACAGATTAGGATGCCAAGTCAGAGAGGTGGAGTTATTAAATATATGGAGGAGTACAAGGTTTTGGCAGGAGAGGGCAGGATAGAAGCTATAACACAATTTGAGGTGTGTTTGTAGGGCAAACAGGGTTGGCAGGGAAAATGGAATTAAATTCTAAGGTTTGGTTAAGGAGAGCTTTCCAGATGTTTAGTGTTAATAGAAATAACGACGTGGGGAAATAGTAAAGACTTTAAACTGGAAATGTCAAGACCTTCAGTACTCGTTTCAGCGCTGGCATAGGCATTAATAAATAGCAGATTTACATTCGTTCTGCTTTCTGACAGCACAACAGCCGTGTGAGGCTCTTAAATGCTTTCCCTTTAATGAGCACCCAGGTGTCTCAAGTGCTACAGGAGCGCCATTGCCTTGGTCATGCTACTGAACATGAACCAGGAAGTCTCAGGATGTCAACAGACTCGCCCCCACTTGCACAAATATTTAAAAAGCAGTCAGCATTTCCCCTGCCCACAAATGGCAGAAGCACATTTTTGAGCTGAGGTCACACTGCTGTTTCCAGCAATGTGTCCCCAAGTATCGTGAGGTTTAATCACTGCTGTTCCCTTAAAGGAGCTCCCAGAGTCAGTTAAGCTCATATTTTCTGTTCCAAATGAAGGGGAATGAAAAGCTGCTTAGGAGTTTAAATTGCTGGGGGAGGCTCTGGGGAGTCTTTACTGGGGTGTGTCTGTGGGAATAACAACTTGCCTGGAGAAGCAAGAGGAGGCAAGGCATGAGAGGTAAGCTGGGGAGGATTGGGACAAATACTAACACTATGGGTAAGGTTCTGGCTAAAAGCACAGGGAAACAGTTCCATCACGTTCAGATCTGGCAGATATTCCATGTGGAGGGAAATGAAGCATTGTCCATTTCTTCTAAATAAGATTGCACCACCCAGGTCACCAACAACTTTACTTCCCAGCTGGAAACGTGTACAAATAGGTGGGCTCTTGGTTCAAAGCAGCAGTAGTAGTTTCAAAGCCTTTGGATATGGTGACCTGAGTCATGACAGAGCATATTTTCTTCTTTACAGATATGTTCAGTATTTATGTTGCTGCAGCTGAATGGTNGTCACTCAAGGCCTCGTCCAAACTTTATTCTCATCCTTCTCTTTATCCTAATTAATTTATTTGTTTTTATTTTGCAGAAGACCAACAGGAGTAAGACTCATTCTCCCACTCTCCTCAGCCTCTGAATAGCCTTAGCCCTGTGTGTAGGGATCTTCTATAAAAAGAGACAGAAGCTTCTTCTCCAGTTCTCTGCTCCAGGGCTAGGATGGACAGTAAACCTCATTTTACTGCACACATTTAAAAAGCAGAGACTGCACGGTTGTTAATTACAGTCTTCCATGGGCCCTGGATAATGCTTAGGGCTAAGGGTCTATAAAACTCTCAGCAGGGCAAGATTCAAGCAAAAATGAGTTCCTGTTGACTAGATTTGGCAGTTTCTTGCTCTGCTAACCAGCAAACCTGAATCTTCTTATGAGGAGGTAACTTCCTTCTCAGTAACTTTAGTAGTCCTATATTCAGAGCCTTAGGAACTGACTTGGGGGCACCACTCTGGTGAAGATCAGTGTATCTCACCCCTCAGAGAAACTCGTCCTCAGGTCTGGGGTGCAATGATCTCACTGAGAGCACTTCTTGGCTGTAAACAGGGAGATGAATGCTGAGTGAGTGGTATCACAACAATCTCATTGCAGAAGCAAAAAAGCATTTTTCTTGCTAACGTCCTACTGCTTAGGAGCCTTTGCATCCTAAATGCAGAGGGGAGATCCAAGGCCACATCTGGAATATTCATCTGGATACTCCACATCTGGATGTGGCTGCATCTGGATGTGGCCAGTTCTGGGCCCCCCAGTTCAAGAGGGACATAGAGAGAGAGAGTCCAGCACAGAGACATAAAGATGCTGAAGGCAATGGAACAGCTCTGTTATGAGCAGAGCCTGAGGGAGCTGGGGCTGTGCTGCTTGGAGAAGAGGAGACTGAGAGGTGACCTCAGCAATTGTTACAAATATGTAAAGGTGAGTGCCAGGAGGCTGGAGCCAGGCTCTGCTGGGTGATGCCCAGTGACAGGACGAGGGGCAATGAGTGGAAGCTGAGGCATAGGAAGTTTCATGTAAACATGAGGAGGAATTTTTTCCCTGTGAGGGTGACAGAGCCCTGGAGTAGGCTGCCCAGGGGAGTTGTGGAGTCTCCCTCTCTGGAGATATTCCAAACCCATCTGGATGTNAACCAGGAAGTCTCAGGATGTCAACAGACTCGCCCCCACTTGCACAAATATTTAAAAAGCAGTCAGCATTTCCCCTGCCCACAAATGGCAGAAGCACATTTTTGAGCTGAGGTCACACTGCTGTTTCCAGCAATGTGTCCCCAAGTATCGTGAGGTTTAATCACTGCTGTTCCCTTAAAGGAGCTCCCAGAGTCAGTTAAGCTCATATTTTCTGTTCCAAATGAAGGGGAATGAAAAGCTGCTTAGGAGTTTAAATTGCTGGGGGAGGCTCTGGGGAGTCTTTACTGGGGTGTGTCTGTGGGAATAACAACTTGCCTGGAGAAGCAAGAGGAGGCAAGGCATGAGAGGTAAGCTGGGGAGGATTGGGACAAATACTAACACTATGGGTAAGGTTCTGGCTAAAAGCACAGGGAAACAGTTCCATCACGTTCAGATCTGGCAGATATTCCATGTGGAGGGAAATGAAGCATTGTCCATTTCTTCTAAATAAGATTGCACCACCCAGGTCACCAACAACTTTACTTCCCAGCTGGAAACGTGTACAAATAGGTGGGCTCTTGGTTCAAAGCAGCAGTAGTAGTTTCAAAGCCTTTGGATATGGTGACCTGAGTCATGACAGAGCATATTTTCTTCTTTACAGATATGTTCAGTATTTATGTTGCTGCAGCTGAATGGTCACCATGAGGACAGACTGAGAGAGTTGGGGCTCTGCAGCCTGGAGAAGAGAAGGCTTCCAGGAGACCTTAGAGTAGCCTTCCAGTATCTGAAAGGGGCTACAGGAAGGCTGGGGAGGGACTACTGACAAGGTTTTGTAATGACAGGATGAGGGGCAATGGGTTTGAACTGGCAGAGGGGAGATTGAAAGTGGATGTTAGGAGGAAGTTGTTTGCAGTGAGGGTGGTGAGACACTGGCACAGGTTGCCCAGGGAGGTTGTGGCTGCTCCCTTCCTGGAGGTGTCCAAGGCCAGGTTGGATTACACCTTGATTGACCTGTTCTAGTGGGAGGTGTCCCTGCCTATGGCAGGGGGTTGGAACTGGATGGTCCTTGAGGTTCCTTCCAACCTTACCATTCTGTGATTCTATAAGTAGGGCTTTTTCCATGGCTAAATGCTTTGGGACTTTACTAAATAACAACAACGACAATGGTAAAACTCACCAGGACCTTTAGCACCTGCTCATGATCCAAGGTCCAGGTGGTCTTTTGAAGCCCATGGCTCTGCCTCCACCTCAGGTCTGGTATTTTACTCACTCCTGTTGAAATGTAAAGTCATGCTTCTTATTCTCTCTCCCACATTTATCTTTTTTTCTTTCTGCCTTTCTCAGCCCCTGCCATTTAATTCTATGTGGATGTTTTTCAGCACAGTTAGGTCAACTCACAGAAAGGACCACTGGGCACCAAAGGCAGCACAAGCAAAGGAGCAGGAGTCTGTGGCTGATGTAAAGCTGGTACATGTTCTACTTTCAGCTGATGGGTGATGGTTTCTGCTCACTCTGTACAACACAACTGTGCTTGAAAATACAAGTTAGGTGTAAAGGGAGGAGTAATCCTTATCCAGCAGCTGCTTAAGCCCTACCTGTGATAGACATGAGGGCTTATTTTGGGTTTGCTTTATGTCTTCTGCTGTTTCCACAAGTAAATATGAATGAGCTCAGAGGGAGCTCTCAAACAGAGATGTACTGGCAAGGTGTGATGCTGCCAGCACCCATGTTGCAGTGAGGATGGGGCAGTGGCTGCTGTGTGAGGAATACAGTTTTGTGACATTGAATTTTATCCCCTAGGAGTTTGTCACCTAGATTTCTGCTATTTGAGTATGGAGACTATCTGAAGAGACAGTTAAGTCCTGTCTGCACTGTGTAAGCACTGCACTATGTAGCATCTTTTTGGGGATGTAGCTGCTAACCTCACCTTAGCTGGATGTGTACTGCATTAGAGCGGATCCCTCCCTCAGTAGAGAAAATTCACTACAACTCAGAATTTTGGAAAGTCAGAGAAAAACTGAAATTGCATTTTGGACAGGTTAAACTAAATACAATAGTATAAGAAGAATAAACTACTACAGAAATATAATAATCTTAAGGAAGATGGGGAAGGGGCCAAGCTGCAGCAAAGCAGCAGCAGCAGCCAAACAGCGGTGGGAGAAGATAGCAGCAGGCACAGCAGAAGCAGCAAGGGGAAGGTCCAAGCTGTGCTTCCAGACATGAAGTTCTTGATGCTCCAATGAAATATTAACTTATCCATTGTTCCCATTATATGGCCTATCCCTACAATGTTCACCTCTCCACTCAGACCTTCCACTTCTAAGTTTCTCTGTTCCCAATTTTCTTTTTTTTTTTGTGTCTGAGCTAGAAATCTAACTCAGACAGCCACAGGATGGAATAAAACAGTGTTCTAAATGGTGTGCTAAAAGTTACTCTGATTTAAGCTACTAAACAAACTACATTTTAACTAAGAGCAATTGTTTCCAGTACCAGTGTAGCTGTGGTTAAAATAGAGATAGGAACAACCCAGGGAAAATGCTAGATGCTGAGCGGTCATAACCTGGCAGAGATTTAGTGGAATTAACAGAACCACACTGATCACAGGTAAGGGCCTGGCTCCTGTTTCTTTTTTAGAAACTGAAAGATGAATCATAGAATGAATTGTAGAATGGTTTAGGTTGGAAGTGACCTCAAAGATCATCTAGTTCCAACCTCCTGCCATGGGCACGGACAACTCCCGCTGAAACAGGTCATTCGTTAGAGATCATGGGAGAAGCTCCACCAAAGTTCCATCTAGGGAGTGTGATCTTCAGCAGTTGCAAGCAGATTACACCCCATGATTCTTTCCAGAAACTATTCCAATTCCATTTAAAATTTGTTAGGATTTCTGCATCTGGCACCCTTTCAGGAGTCTATTTAAGCAACTTGGACTGCTCGTGTTTAGAATCTAACTTTCTGCTCGAAGTTGTTCTTGGATACTGCCCTGTTTTAGTACTGTAGTTGTCCAAATCATCCAGTTATTTCTGTTTCATACTCTTGGGCTTTGAGGTTGTCCCTAACTTTGTGTGCGTTGCTAGCAAATTTCATCACCAGCCCTATTTTCCATGCTGTGTGAAAATATTAAGCAAGATCAGCCTGAATCTTGCACAGTCAGAAGAGCCACCTGGACTCAGACTTACAGAAGTACTCAGAAATCTAAGATGAAGAGAAGTACATTGCAGGGTTTCCAAAATTAATTAAGGCATTGCTGGGGTGAAAAATCAGCAAAGTTCTGATATATGGTTGGAAAGAACTGTCTGTGCTGCTTGAAGATGACAAAGAATTGAAGTGAGTGAAAATGCAAACATGATATGCCTGGATGTGTTCCTGTGTGATCTGGTCTAGGTGATCCTGCTCTGGCAGGACGGTTGGACTGGATGAGCTTTCAAGGTCCCTTCCAGACCCTGACATTCTGTGGTTCTGTAATTCTGTGATTCTATGATTCTATGATTCTGTAAGTCTATCATTCTATAATTCTATGATTCTGATTCTATGATTCTGTGATTCTATGATTCTATAATTCTATGATTCTGATTCTATGATTCTATAATTCTATGATTCTATGATTCTATAATTCTGTGATTCTATGATTCTATAATTCTATGATTCTGGTTCTATGATTCTATAATTCTACGATTCTGATTCTGTAATTCTATGATTCTGTAATTCTGTAATTCTATGATTCTGATTCTGTGATTCTGTTATTCTGTGATTCTATGATTCTATGATTCTGTGGTTCTATGATTCTGTGATTCTATGAATCTATGA
>WBNM01014539.1:0-17612 GCA_013399055.1 Ramphastos sulfuratus | reverse complement strand
GTCAAGAAAGCAGCACTTGTTGTTTGTTGTGTGTGTATGTGTATGTAAGTGTTTGGGTTTTTTGTTTGTTTGCCTTTTTTCTTTTTAGATGTGTGAAATTCAGATTGATTTTTCTCGTATGATAGTGGCATTTACATATTTCCAATGTGTTAAGTTCAAAAAAAGTAAACAAATAGTATCATTTTGAGTCATAATTCAGTAAAATGTAGACTCCTGGATTGTTTTTTCTAACCTTTAAAAAAAATATACATATTTAACAAATAAGAGTCAATAATTAACTTAGTGTCCTTGAAGAATTAACATCCTGGGGTTTGTGAATCATAGTGCTAAAGCTATGAAATACATGAAATGTAAATACTCCCAAATTGAAGAACACAATATAAAACATGAATGTTTACATCATCTAAGAAGGAAAAAAAAAATCCAGTAAAACTTATTTTATAAAAAAAAAAAAATCCTACTATGTCTACATTTAGCCTGTATCTGAGGCTAAACTATAGCAGTTGGTCTACCATCCAGTGACTGCTCTCCAGGAGAGAAGGGGAATCAAGTAAAGAAGAAAATGCCCACAGGTCAAAATAAAAACATGAATTATCCTTAACCCAGGAAAGGCACAGTACTCACAATATAGAGGAGGGCAGTCCTCAACAGCAGGAGAAATTATTCCAACAAGAAGTCCTAGCAGAAAACTCACCACCTCACAGCAAAATTCCTCCTTTGTACTGAATGTTATGCTCATGGTATGACATACACCTGGGAGAAGACTCAAGCCAGCTGTCCTTGCTGACAAAATGGTCTGCAGTCCATGTTTGGCCTGTGATTGTGTCCCAGTAATACATAGACAACTTGCTAAAAATAGGTACTGAAAAGGGATGAATAATAATCAAATAATGTTAGGGTTTTTGTTTTGGTTTTGGCATATATACATATATATATGTGTATATATATATACATATAAAGTTATTACAATGGTTAACAAACCTGTTCTTTCTTATTACCTTACATGTGTTTTTGTTCCTCACCCAAATTCAAGAATTAGTTTGACTAAAAGAGAAATAAAGATCTGATATGTCTCTTTTTATTGGGTTGGTTTTTTAATTTGAAGAAAAGTCATTCATTTTAGTTATGACATTTCATGTTTGGAAGTTGGTTGGCTCTGGGGTTTTATTCATGTTTGCATCTGGGTTTTTGTTTTGTTTTTAAAAGTTATCTATGTAATCTTACACTTTTCAGACAGATGAGAGAGAATTACCAGTTGTATGAAGCAGACCACTGTTTTCCGATTTAACACATATCTGAAAATACATTCAGTGGGTATGTTTATTAAAGACTTTAAAATATTTCTATCTTTTCTGATCAGCAACAACAACAAAAAAATTAAAAAAAACAAAAAAAAAAAATCAAAAAAACCCAAACAAAGAAACAAAAAAAAAAAGTGTTGAGGAAGCAAGTGAGGAAATCACCTAATTCTTCACTGACATTTTTAAAGTTCACACCAGTCAGGAGAGATTCCTAAGGACTGAAAAGCATCAAAGATAACTTTATTATATTCCTTTAAATAGTCATGAGGGAAAACAGTGAGTTTATAATTTGCTGGAAGAAAATACAGGAACTCTTATCTTAAATGTCTGAAGTAAAGTAAACCCACACAGTTTTAATTAAGGATAGTCATCATGGATTCAAGCAGGAGAGGTCATGCTTAACTAACCTACTGCATATCTTTGAAGATATTACTACCACAACAGGTAAAAAAAAAAAAATCTGCAGATGGTAGTATATTTAGGTTTTCAAAAGCACTTAAGGTTTTGCATCAGTGATAAATGACTAGGGCAAAGGAATCACAAAATAGGAGGTAATATAGAAGAGTAATGTAAATGGCAAATGTTTGCCTTGTTTTTCAACTTGGATGTGGTTTAGACTGGGGCAATCCAGTAGGTATTTTTTTCAGTATTTAGAATCATAGAATGATTTAGGTTGGAAGGGACCTCAAAGATCATTTACTTCCAACTCCCTGCCACAGACAGGGACACCTCCCACTAGAACAGGTCTCTCAAGGCCTCATCCACCCTAGCCTTGGACAGCTCCAGGGAGGGAGCATCCACAACCTCCCTGGGCACCCTGTGCCAGTGCCTCACCACCCTCACTGAAAAGAACTTCCTCCTAACATCCAGTTTCAATCGCCCCTCTGCCAGTTTAAACTCGTTACCTTTCATCCTGCCATTACAAGACCTTGTAAATAGTCCCTCCCCAGCTCTCCTGTAGGCCCCCTTCAGATACTGGAAGGCTACTATACGGTCTCCTTGAAGCCTTCTCTTCCTCAGGCTGCAGCGCCCCAATTCTTGCAGCCTGTCCGTATCAGAGAGCTACTCCAGCCCTCTGATCATCTTTGTGGCCCTCCTCTGGACTTGCTCCAACAATTTGATGTCCTTCTTGTGTCGGAGACACCAGAACTGTACAGAGTACTCCAGGTAAGGTCTGACAACTGCAGAGTAAAGGAGTAGAATCATAGTTCTTGTCATAGTTTTTGTTCAAGTGTTAAGTGATGCAATTGGGAGCAAAATTTGGGTATGGAAGTGATGCTCTGCCTGGAGATAAAAGAAAAAATATAAGGAAAAGTGAGAAATAGTTAAATCAGATTTGAAAAGGATTTTAGTATTTCAGACAATTAAATTCAGGATGTTTATAGACAGGCAACTATAATATATGTAGTTGTTGAAAAAATCAGATATTTGTTTATTCAGAATTTTGTTTACTGGCCCAGGACATAATGAAAATTAAACTTTGGCCTCTGTCCCAACTGCACACTCCATGTAAAAGTAATTGCAAATTCCTCTTGTCTAGCTGGAATAGCAAATTGAGGCATAAGGAAAGAACTCCACATATCTGAGAATATTCAGATAGAATTACTATTCATTTATCTTGAAATTTTCCAGTGGCTTTCAAAGCACTGAAGGATAAATTGACTGCCAGTTAAGTGTTGCTGGGTGTTGAAAGCAAATTGTCAATAGAACTTCTTGTATAAGAGAAGTGCAGAATTCTCACATCATGCCAGCCAAGAAAGTCAGTCTATATAATTAGAAATATGAGATGAATTTCTGTCCTGCTTTCTAAATTACACCGTTATGTATCCTGTCTAAACACTAATTTTTATTTTATTTTTCTCCTCCCTCCCCACTCTACCCTTCTTTCACTTAGAACTAATTGGGTAATAGATGAGTTAATAAAAAAATACGTCCTAAGTACTCAAATTCATCTTCTATACCTAACTGCAAATTGTTTGCAATCAAAGATGAGATCAGAGTTGCAATAATTTGTTTACAGTTGTGATATTACAGAGTATTATAAACAGAAAACGTTTTTCAGTTTTGCAGTTCTGCCAGTAGGTGGTACTAGCAGTTTCTAAATTTGAGTAATATGCATTCCTGTCACAGCGAGTAATGTGTTCCTACTCTACTGAAAATAACATACTTATATTTGATGCACTTGCACTCAAGGGCAGATTTTAATTTAGTTATTATTTCTTTCAGTGGTGATATCTGCAAAGTATCCCAGACAATATGCAGTTTAGGATCTGTGACAAATGATTACATCTGTTAACTTTCAATTAAAAAGATAATATTTAAAATATTTTGTTATAAATAGCTTTCTAGTTTTACAGTAGCTGAAATTTAAGATGCACTCCATAATTCAGATAAAAAATTGTTTTCAGCAAAATTTATGGTCAAGTTTCACTGAGGTGAGTCAAATTTAAGTATGCATTATGTAGGTTCTTAGGCCTTGGAAAAATTACATGTTGCTGTGTCATGTAGGTCTTTTTAGCATATGGGTATATCTGAAGTGTTAGTTTTGGTTCACAGGATCACAGGATCACAGGATGTTAGGGGCTGGAAGAGATCTCCATAGATCATCGGGTCCAATTCCCCTGCCAGAGCAGGACCATATAAGCTAGAGGAGGTTGCATAAGAATGCATCCAGATCAATCTTGAAAGTCGCCAGAGAAGGAGACTCCACAACCTCTCTGGGCAGCTTGTTCCAGTACTCTGTGACCCTTACAGTAAAGATGTTCTTCCTCATGTTGAGGTGGAACTTGCTGTGATGTAGTTTAGATCCATTGCCCCTTGTCCTATCACAGGGTACAAGTGAGAAGAGGTTGTCCCTCCTTTCTTGACACCCAACCCTCTATTATTTATAAACATTTATTAGATCCCCTTGCAGTCTTCTTTCCAGACTAAAAGGCTCCAGGTCCCTCAGCTTTTTCTCATAAGGCATTGCTCCAGTCCCTTAATCATCCCTGTAGCCCTGTGTTGGATTCTTTCAAGCAGATCCCTATCCCTCTTGGACTGGAGAGACCAAAACTAGATACAATATTCCAGGTGGGGCCTCATTAGGGCAGAGTAGAGGGGAAGGGGAACCTCCCTTGATCTGCTGGACACACTGTTATTGCACCATAGGATCCCAATGGCCTTCTTACCCACAAGGACATGTTGCTGTCCCAAGGATAACTTTTCCGCCAAGACTCCCAGATCCTTCTCCACAGGGCTGCTCTCTCTCACCTCCTAAGCTGTACTGGTGCAGTTTATTCCTTCTCAGGTGCAGGACTCTGCACTTATCCTTGCTGAACCTCATTAGGTTCCTATTTGCCCATCTCTCCAGTATGTCCAAGTCTCGCTGAATGGCTGCACAGCCTTCAGGTGTGTCAGCCAAGCCTCCCAGTTTGGTTATCGTCAGCAAACTTGGTGAGCAGACACTCTGTGCCTTCATCAATGTCATTGATAAAGATGTTGAATAGGACTACACCCAGCACTGATCCCTGGGGGACTCCACTAGTTACAAGTCTTCAGCTGGACTTGGCAACCACTGATCTTTGCACTACATTGTGTAACCAGTTCCTAATCTGTCTCATTGCCTGTCCTACTTTACTCTTCCTGAGCTTGCTCACAAGGGCGTTATAGGAGACAGTGTCAAAGGCCTTGATAAGGTCAAGGTAGACTACATCCACTGGTCTCCCTGCATCTACCCATACAGGTATGGCATCAGGTTAGTCAAGCATGATGTCCTGTTGGTAAATCCATGATGACTACTCCTGATAACATTCTTCTCTTCCATATGCCTAAAGACGACCTCCAGAATGAGCCACTCCAGCATTTTTCCAAGGATGGAGGTGAGGCTGACTGGTCCATAGTTTCCTGGGACTTCTTTCTTGCCCTTTTTGATGACTGCAGTGACATTGGCTTTCTTCCAGTCCTCAACCACCTCTCCTGTTTGCCATGATTTTGCAAAAATGTAAGACTGGTAGAGTGAAAACATCAGTCAGTTCTTTCAACACTCTTGGGTGCATCTCATCAGGGCCTGTGAACTTGTGCATATTCAATTTGTGTTGTTTTGATGGTGTTTGGGTGGTTTTTTTGGGGGGTTTATATGTTTGATTTTTTCCTACTCAAAGGACAGTTGGACTAAAATAATTGCAGAGACACAGAAAATAGTGATTCAAAGCCAGAACATTTGGAGTGTGGTAATAATGACACTTCTGGCTTTGACAGTAGATGACAACAGATGAAAGTAAAAAGGTATTTTGTACAGGCTAGTTGCTCTTAATGAACTGAGGCAAATACCTCCATGAAACAAAAGAAAATAAAGCAAAATATGAAATTTCTTATGGAAGGCTATCTGATTTCCGAAAGTGAGGGATGATACTAATTTGGCTGTAAGTGAAAGATGTTTCCATTGGAAATGTGAAATAAAGCTAATCCCCCCTCAAAACTCCAAACAAACCAATCAAAGAAATCCCAAAGAAAATAACACAGCAAATCCCCTCCCAGACCTTAGAGATTACATAATGCAGTGATGTAATACAATAACCTTAATGAAGGTATTGTCTTCAGAAGGCTGGTCTGTGGCCACCAGGAAAATGTGTTTGCAGGTTTTTCTTTCATTGTCATGTTTGTTATATTCATATGCACCTTCTCTACAAGGTTCACCCTAAACCATATCCCCAAACACTACATCCAAATAACTTTTAAACACATCCAGGATTGGTGACTGAACCACATCCCTGGGCAGCCTATTCCAATGCCTGACCACTCTTTCCATAATTTTTTTTTCCTGATATCCAGTATAAACCTATCCAGTCACAGCTTGAGGCTCTTGCTCTAGCACTATTTACTCGTGATGAACGACCAGCATCAACTTCTCCACAATGTCCTTTCAGGTAGCTGCAGACAGCAATGAGGTCTCCCCTCAGCTGCCTCTTTTTCAAACTAAACAGCCCCAGCTCCCTCAGTCACTCCTCATAAGACTTATTCTCCAGACCTTTCACCAGCTTCATTGCTTCGTTCATCCTCTGCACTTGCCACAGTACTCTTTTTGTCAGATTGAACATGCTGCAGAATTTCACTCTGCTTGGAGATTCTTCTACTCATACTGAAAATATATCTATGGTTGTAGCAGATGGGAGAGCGTTTCATTACAGTACGTGTATATTATGTATTTGATTTCCAAACTTATTAACTGATTGTCATCAAGTAGTATAATATATATTAGAGGCAGAAATCTCTTGTTAATTTCAGAGAAGTAGCTTCTTGAATTGTATGTTGGTTCAGAACCTGAAAAGGCAGTGCTGTGTTGTGGTGGTGTATGTACTGACTGGCAGGCCAGGATAAACTCTCAGGTCCCAGCTCCCAGGAAGACTGAGACACACAAGAAGTGCTGAATGACAGTTCCAGTCTTCAGCCTGGAACTCAGCAGAATCATTCTGAAGACTAAATTTTTTTTATCATTATATAATTTCACTCCAAAATTTTAATATCTGATAAAATATAATTTCATAAATTGCCATTTGTAGTGGAAAAAAGAGCTCGTTCTTTGTTTTAATGGATAAATAACTGAAAATATCCAGAATGCTTTTTTTTTTTTTTTTAGCCATTGTGGGCAATGTGATTTCTGGATCCTATATCCAAGGATTGCTATTCCAAAGTCATGCCAAAGCTGACTAAATGAATCACCACCTATAGATAGCTGTCAGCAACAGAAATTGAGGCAGCAAGATTCATTTAACACATTGATCCATCGTGGCAAACAGACCAAGTCATGCTGACTATTATATTAAAGTAGAAAATTTCATTATCTGCTTAGTTACTTGATTTTTTTCCACCAAAATTTTATATATCTATATACACATATGTATAAATGTATATAATATATATGTATGTCTATAAATACATAATTTGTATTTATACTTGTCTGTCCATTGTTATGTAGTAGCCTAATAAATGTATTACTGTATAGTAGCCTATTGCCTTAGGTTACAACTATAACCTAAATTGGTTTTGTTTTAAATATGTAGGAGATTGCCTTTGTCTTTATACCTAGATATTGTCTCTTGTGTTTACAGTGTACACAATATATTGTGCATGGGCTGTTATTAATTTAAGAGGATACTTGGTGCACTTGAATCTTTTGCAGAGTCCATTATTCCATGTAGCCTTTAGGGGAGCTTCTAACATCACTAAATACTAGTCCCTGTTTTAGAAGGTGATATTACTCGGATATTGTTTTGTTCTGATTAGATATTTTCTTTAGTTACAAGGTAAGGGAGATTCACAAATTAATTTCTAAATTGTTTTGAATTATATTTATTTTTTAAACTTTAGGCAGAGTACTAGAAAATAAGAAGGCTAGTAATTTTGTGGCAAAATATTTCTTAAACTACTGCCTTTTGTAGGTGAGTAAAAAAATGTAAAACTGAACATGTTATGTTGTATAAAATCAGTCATAGAAATATATACAGCTAAATCTAAATGTCAGGAATATCATTGTCCACCCTAAATAGTAAGATTCACGCATGACTACTTGTTTAATCTTTCAGGAATACTTCCACTGTCTCTGAAGCCTAAGTTTTCTTAAAATTCTGCAAAATATCCAGCCTTAAAATTTAAACAGCATTATACATGAAGGAACTAAAAAGCATTTATACCTAAGATGTTTTCAGAAGAAAGAGTTTATGTGTCATTTATACTTGCTATAGTTCTGGCCTACGAATTTCTGAAAACTGCTATTCTAAAATTTTATGTTCACTTATTTTCTTTTATCACCCCATTTTCTCTTTTCCACCTCAAAAAGAAAAAACATCAATCTCTTTGTTTTTAATGTATTCCTTGTTTGTCCTTTTCACCTCTGAAATAATATTGGTTTAGTTTACATTTAGTTTAAGGTTATAGTTTTGCAAGGTATAGTACATATGTTCGAGATAAAACGTAAGATATTAAAAAAACTTTACAAAATTAAAACTGCACTGGTTTACAGAAGAAAATGAGTGGCAATCCTCAGGGGTTGGTACTGGGACTGGCACTATTTAACATCTTTGTCAGTGATGCAGGGATCAAGTGCGGCCTCAGCAAGTTTGCTGACGACGCCAAGCTGTGGTGTGATCAACATGCGGAAGAGAAGGGATGACATCCAGAGGGACTTGCCAGGCTTAAGTAGTGGGCCTGTGCAACCCACAAGGCCAACTACAAGATCCTCCATCTGGGTTGGGGCAATCCCAAGCACACACACAGGCTGGGTGATGAATGAATTGAGAGCTGCTCTACAGAGAAATACTTTGGATTTTAGCACATGAAAAACTGATATGAATCAGTAATGTTCAGTAATGAATGCAGGTCACAAAGCCAACTATATCCTGGGCTACATCAAAACAAGTCTGACCAGGAGGTCAAGGGAGGCGATTCTACCCCTCAGGTCTTTTTTTGTGAGGCATCACCTAGAATATTGTGTCCAGCTCTGGGGCCCCCAACATAAGACAGAGAGGCCAGGCTGAATGGGGCTTTGAACAGCCTCATTTAGTGGAAAGTGTCCCTGCCCATGGCAGGGAGTTTGGAACAATATGATCCTTACTGTGCTTTCCAATCAGAACCATTTTATGATTCTATGACAATTATATGTAAGCTGAAAGATACACAACAAATTTTGTATTTCTCGTAAAGAAAACAAAGACAGAATAGTGCAGTCCAACTATGCAGTAGTTGCTTATTTTGCCTTGTGTTTGTAAAAAACAAAAACAAAAACAAAAAAACCCCAAAAACCCTAAAAAACTTTAAATGTTTTGGTTTGAGTTCTCTTTCAGTCTAGATTACAAAATTTTTTAATCTTTATTTTTTCCTACCCTATAAATGGTTTTCCTATGTTGTAATGTTATGTTCTAGAAAAGAAATTAAAGTTAATAAGGCCTCTGGAGAAAAGAAGGTTGAGGGGAGACTTTGTTGCTCTCTACATCTGCCTAGAAGGCAATTGTAGTCAGGTGAATGTCGGTCTCTTCTTTCTAGTAACAAGTGACAGAACAAGATGAAATGACCTCATCTTGCACAAGAAGGTGTAGTTTGGATAGCAGTAGGAAGTTCTTCATTGAAAGGCATANGGGGTTTTTTGTTTGTTTGTTGTTATTATTTTAATTAAGAGGACATTTATAATGACAAGACAGTGTTATATCAAAGATTACTTAGTAACAGTATTTTTCACTTTCTTATGTAAATATACACCTGAATGTCTTGATCATAATACTAAGTTATGAAATTTTTTTTTTTATTTCAATTTTAAGTTTACTTATTCCACTGAATAATAAACTGGTTGATGGTCTAGTTATTTTTCATTCTGTGTAACTAGAGACAGACCATCAATGTATAATTGTGAACTGCCAAGAGTAAATAATCTAGTACATTTACTGTTGATCACAACTATAAATGTTTCCTGTTTCAACTGGATTTTGATCCACAACTAGATAATTGTTCTTGTTAAAACAAACAACCAACAACAAAAAACAACCAACCAATCACAACGAAAAAAGCAAACCTTAAGCAATAAATATTTTTGTCTTCTGCCTTTGAGAAAAGTAAGAGAAGGTATGGCAAGTAGCTCTGGTAGCTATAGAGCTTAGGAGAGCAGTTGTATGTAAGTTGTGCTGATTAATATTTAAACAGTATTGTCATCACTTTACCATTCTTAAGAAGTCACCAAAGATTAATGGGCTGAAAGCATAAAAAATACCAGCACACTTAGGGGCACACTTTATTTTGCACCTGTGCTGTAGATATTTTATGTGGTAAACATATTTCATAACCTTGGCTCTGGCAGCAGATAAGTCAGTCCATTGCTGTCAATGACTACAACTTGAAGAAGACAGATTTCATGACATATAGGATTTTTTCCCCCTTTTTCTTTGTGAAAACAGCTCAGGTGATTTCCTCTTAACACCACTTAGATCTCAAAGCCCAAGTCCACTTTGAATACTCAGCACTTCTGAAACATCTTACATACTTCTTTGCTTGGCCAAGGCAAGTCTAGAGGTTTTAAGGAGTTGATCTGAGGTATAATTTTTTTTTCCCTGAGTAGAATCTATTAGATATTTAGACAAATGTAAGAATTGTCAGATGTTTCTAATGAAATAATTGACATAAAGTCAAAAGTTGTTGTTAAATTTCAGCATCACAAAGACAACTTTCTCAAAAACCTGAGCAATAAATTAAGTAAAATCACATATAAAATAAGAAATTAATGAGAAGAGTCCAACTATTACACATGAAATGTTAAGCTCTTTAGAATATGCATATTTATGCTGCTTATGATGGTAGAGGAGGAAGAAAAGAACAAAGAAACCTGCATTTTTCTTCCTGGGAGGTATTACAGAACAAAAAGTGAAGCATAAAGTATTTATGCTGTAGGAGCGACATACTGTGTCAAGGAACAGAGAATTCTTAATTTATTGAAGTAAGGAGTTGGCTAAAACAGTTAAAAAGCACAGCTCTAGCTGTTTAGCATATGTTTTTCTGCCTTTTAAAAATAATCTGTTTTTTCTTCAAGTACACAACAAAAAATTGCCAATACCTCATTTCACACTGCACTTGTAAATGTTTAAGGCCAGAAGTAAGCAGTTACGTGTTAGCAGAAATCTCATTTAGCTGTCAGTAGAGAGGTATCCTAAAAGCATCTGATAAAGTAATAATATTGAATACAGTGATTAGAGTTTCTGCATATAAAATAAGACTGAATCAGGCACAATGCTTAGTAATCAAATGTTCAGTACCTATTCAGAACTTTACAAGTGTGTTCAGAAGAACAAAAAAGCCAAAGGAAGAAACAAAAAAAGTACAAATTATGGAGATGAAGATTTTCTTATGTTCTTACTGTTATGTCAGAAACTTTTAAAATTTATTTATTTATTTATTTATTTATTATTAAAGACATGTCCAGTTAAGATTCACCCCATTTACTGCTAGATAACTCTAGTGTAGAGATAAGCATCTGTCACCCTCCTTTATGGTCAATAAAGAAAAAACATGTTTTCTAGGCAGCTGTTTGAAGAACTATCATCCTTTAAGACTTCCTTTTTCCCTCTATTAACCCTAAAAGGATTATCATACACAAACATCTGGGTTTTAGATGTTTGCATCTTGCCTAATTAATCTTATAGCTAATGTTTTGTGCTCCCTTTCTACTGCTGCTTTAAGACAATATTTTCTGGGGAAACATTTCCTTGTGCCTTGGCATCCCCATGTTGAGCATTGTAGCACAATGCAAATTCACTCAAATCCCCCAGTCTGTTTGGTTTCACATTTTGTTATCAGAGTATTGGTTAAATTTTAAATGATAAATAGTGATTTGAGTCAAAATGTAAGTCTTGGAATATAGGTATTTATATTAAATGTTTGGAAAAAAATATATCAACATGTATTTCAGTCCCTTTCCTCAAAATCATGAACATTTCATTGTTCCAGTATAGTAGGATTCAGATTGTTATTCAATATGATATTTTTTCTCAGAAGCTGGTTTGTGGTTACTCAAGACATAACAGCAACACTGTTGAAAATGAACCTTTCATGGTATAAGATAATTTTTTACGCAGTTCTACCATTTACCTGTACCATTTACGGTTTATGATCTTGCTAAACAAGCATCTTCTTCTCTAGTCCTGTTTAATATAGATGGACATTATTCATACTCTGAAAAAAAAAAACCAAACCCATTTTTCCTAGCATTTCTCCTTGAGTATATTATTCTTCTTACCACTTTCCCCCTTTATTTCTTTTGTGACATATAAGAAGAACAAACTTCCCATTTGGTCTAGTTGATTAGATAGGGCTGGGTGATAGGTTGGACTGGATGATCTCGGAGGTCTCTCCAACCTGGTCAATTCTGTGATGCTATGATTTCATAGCTCTTCGAAATTATTCTCATACCACATACAGCCTATTTGTGCTGGTTTGAGAATAATTGGAATACTTTAATAAAAAAATTGTATTATAGACTGTGAAAAGAAAACAATGGTGATGTCTACTTCACTCATAGGCTTGCTGAGATATATAAAAACAAGGACACAAACATAGATAATGTAGAGAGTCTCTGTCTCTGGGGGCTAGTGTGCCTTCTGGCTTTCTGCTGTGTAACCCAACTAATCACTCTGCTTCTAACTCCCCTTGCTAATCCTCCAAACTCACCTTGCACATGAGGCAGACCCTGGGATAAGGTAGAGGGGTGGAAAGAAGGTGGAAGGGTGGTTGGGAGCCCCTCCTGGAGACTCTTATTTCTGGGAGGGGTATTGTGTTTCTGTATTACCTTTAACTTGTATATTACTGTAAATATTAATGTATGTTATGTATATATCTGCTTGTACATTGTGCTAAGCTGTAAATAGAGCTTCAGTCTATGTCAACTTCCAGTCAGTCAACTTCCAGCCAGCTGAATCTACTATGGGTGATTTTCACAGAATGNTCCAACCTGGTCAATTCTGTGATGCTATGATTTCATAGCTCTTCGAAATTATTCTCATACCACATACAGCCTATTTGTGCTGGTTTGAGAATAATTGGAATACTTTAATAAAAAAATTGTATTATAGACTGTGAAAAGAAAACAATGGTGATGTCTACTTCACTCATAGGCTTGCTGAGATATATAAAAACAAGGACACAAACATAGATAATGTAGAGAGTCTCTGTCTCTGGGGGCTAGTGTGCCTTCTGGCTTTCTGCTGTGTAACCCAACTAATCACTCTGCTTCTAACTCCCCTTGCTAATCCTCCAAACTCACCTTGCACATGAGGCAGACCCTGGGATAAGGTAGAGGGGTGGAAAGAAGGTGGAAGGGTGGTTGGGAGCCCCTCCTGGAGACTCTTATTTCTGGGAGGGGTATTGTGTTTCTGTATTACCTTTAACTTGTATATTACTGTAAATATTAATGTATGTTATGTATATATCTGCTTGTACATTGCGCTAAGCTGTAAATAGAGCTTCAGTCTATGTCAACTTCCAGTCAGTCAACTTCCAGCCAGCTGAATCTACTATGGGTGATTTTCACAGAATGGGAGAGTGGGTAACTCCCAAACCATCACACTATTATTGAGATTTCACCTCCTACTCTCAGGTGGTTAATCATGATTAGCCTCCATAATCTACTAGCCAAATTATGAAATAAAAGTCTACTTGATTTCTCTTTTGTTATTTACTTAAACTTAGGAGGAACTATCTTATTACCCTTCTTTAAATTTCTGCCTAAAGCATTCCTTTTCCTTGATGCTTATAATAAACTTGTCAGCATTCAGATTTTTAGTAAGCTGATAATATTAACTTTTATAATGTCTTTTACTATGAACTCCCTTCCTATCTGTTTCTCTGACACAGTCCCAGGTCAGAGAGTTAACAGCTTTTGTTTTGAGCTTATAAATGATTTTTCATAAGTGACTTTTTCTTTCTGTAGAATGATATTTATTTCAAGGAATGCAATTCTAAATCATAATAACATTTTTCATATTTTCATTCTCTATTCCTCCTCCTCTCTCATCTATTTTCCCTCTTCTCTACTACCCTGCTAAAATGTTATCATCTGAAGATAAGTCATTGCATATAAAAGTTTATCCACATAGAAAGCTATACCAAAAGAATCTCTTTGAAAAATACTACTTTTCATCTAGGAAACACAATTTGTGTCAGTAACTCATTTTATCTAAGAGAAAACAAAACTGAAAAAGACAAAAAGTGTTTAATGTACTGTAAGTAGCACACCACTTAAATGAGTTGCATTATCATTTCATCCTCTCAGCTGAAGGCTGGAGTAGAAACATTAAATATGTTCACAAATTGCTTAAATATATGTGGATGTGGCTGTTTTCACAATTGTAGAGGCTTTTATCTTTAATATTCATAGGCATATTTTTTAATTCCTATACTATTCTATCATTCCTTGTCCCATTACTTTTTGAAGCTGAAAACCTCCAAATGGAATGTTCAGGTTGTTACGACATGTAAGTCGTAACAGGTTTCAGGTTCAGTTATGAGAAGCCTCATGTTATTCTGAACTTTATTTTTTGTTCTTCTTTGACAGCATTACACAGCAGAAGTTCAGCAGACATGGAAGATTACAGTGCAACTTGTCTAATTCTTTTATCAAATATAAATCCTTGTTCAGAGAAAAGTCTAAACAATCTTGAGAAGTGGAAGAGGAGGAAGATACCTAAATTTTATATAGGTAGCTGAACCTTCAATTCTTTTTTGGCAGACCACAATACCTTTTGGAACATTAGTTGAATTTACTTGTTTAATCTAATGCATAAACTAAAGATAAAGATAAAAGACTAGAATCATAGAACAATCCAGGAAGGAATAGACTTGAAAAGATCGTCTAATCCAACCTTTCATGGGAAAGGGAATTTGGTTGAGATTATCTAACTGTCCAATCACATCTTAAAATCCTACAGTGATAAGGACTCTACCACTTCCCTGGGGAGGCTGTTCCAGTGTTCTTCTATTTAATGCCTAATAATGTTTTTAATTTCTTTCTGCTCTGCTGAAGACTCACCATAAAACTAAACTATGACGTAGATGCCTCAGAAGTTGATGCCTGAAAAGGAAAGAAAGGACAGAAAATTAATTTACAAGCAGAAAAGAGAAAAAGCAACCTAAATGTGCTGGGAAAATAGTCACTCTAGTTGGAAATCCCTAGAAATTAAAAAGATATTGCAAGAGAGTATAAGAAACTGCATTTCTTTATAGTAAAGTCAATTAAAATTGCTAAATGGAAAGCTAACTAAAAGATATTTCTAGATAGATATATATATAAATATATAAATATTTTTGTATATATGTAAAGAGTGAGGAGCTATCAGGTTGTACTAAAAAAACTGAAAGCATTTCACTTGAAGAAATAAATCAATTTCCTATATATACATTTTCAAGAAAAAAAGGAAGAGTGAGTGAAGCACTATTACAAATAAAACTCTTAATATGATCTGACAGTTTTGGAGGGCTTCTGGAATTCATGGCCCAATTCACCTCAGCACACCTATCTTGGATGTCTAAATATTGATTGTCTAGTCTAACCTATCTGCCCAGGATATTATTTTAATAAATGGAGATGGGTGCTTTAAGATAGATAGCAAAACTCACATTTTAGAAACTTATATGAATGCCAAACCAAACTAAAATTCTGTCTGTAGAGCACTGTGATTTTAAAAATGTTGATCAAGTCCAAGCTATATATAAGCTGCATGGTATAACAGAACATACTCAAACTTAATGGAAAACCCCAATTCAGAACTCAATTCGTGTATTTAGTACTACATACTAGTAACACTAAATTACAGGATATTGCCATAACGATTAAAATTATACCACTTGAAAGCCTGATCACCACCAAATCTAAACCCAAACAGATAAATTCTCCTAACAATGAAAATTGAACTATTTGTGAGTTCTCAAGATCATAAAATAAAAATACGAGTGGATATTCTGAAGCACTTAAAATATGCTGCAAAAGATTAAAACAGTTAAAGTTTTGTTGATACAATACTGCTATCTATGCATAATAATAAAGTGTGATTACAAAAGATGATCTTATTTCATCAGGTTACTTCTGCAACTAAGATGTCTGACTGAAAAGATGCAAAATGGAAAAGAACAAATACAGTTTCCTCCCACAAAAGATACAGAAAGAGATCATAGAAAGTAATCCTCTAATGTAAACAGAGCAGACAATGGAATTTCTGAAGGACAAGACAGTATTCAGGGTAAAACTACAGCTGAGATATTTGGAAGATCTGGATTTAGTTGAGCTACATCTAGTTGCAGAACTGGTGGTGTCCCCAGTTCTGCTATCATGACTATGAAGACCCTAGGGCCTAAACAAATACACCATCATTCAGTTAATTTTCTGTCTCTTGTGCTTTTACATATACATTTCCTTCCTACCAGACTCTCAAGGCAAGGATTGCCAGTAGACAACTGTTTTTCCTTTCCTGAATAGGAAATAACAAATATGGAGGATTCTCAAGTATTAAAATTTAAATGTATTCTTTGATTTTCCAGAAGCCGATTGGCCTTTGCAGACAATAAAACTCATCACTGACACACTTAATCTGTTGGAGGTTTTAGTTTGCTCGTTTGGGTATGGGGTTGTGGGGGTTTTTTTTGTTGGGTTTTTTTTGTTTGTTTGGGGTTTTTTTAATTTTATTTTTTGTTTTGGGGGGATGTGCATGTGGGATTTCTCCTTAGAGTTTTTCTTTCAGAGACAAATAATTCCTGGAAATTTGGACAAGTTTCCCAAATCCCAACCACAATTTAAAAACATCAGCTTAATTTCCTAACTAAAATAAAGGTTTTTCAATATTCTAAATATATTAAGCCCAGTATTTAAGTATCATTTTCTGATCTGAGGTATTTAACTTCACTCTGATTATGAACTGTGGATACCACAAACACTGAAGGATTCAGCAACAAAATCTGAAAAAAATGCAGAAATTTATAAAGGTCTATTCCATGGTTGTTAAGAGTTAAATTATACTTAACTCTGTATGAGAATAAAATCATAAAACCACAGAATCATAGAATGGTTTGGATTGGAAGGGATCTTAAAGACAATCTATTTCCATGAGTAAGGGATCCTTTCATCAGATGAAGTTTCTTAAAGCCCCATCCAATCTGGCCTTGAATGCTTCCAGGAGGGTGACATCCACAATGTCTCTGGACAACCTGTTTTACTGTCTCACCACCTTCACATTTCTTCCTTGGATTTAATCTAAATTCATATTGTTTCACTTTTACAAAATAATCTAATTTTTAATTAAAATATGTAACAGTATCCCATAATGACATACTCATATGTACTGCATGTTTACTTCTACACTGACATTAACTATATACAAGAAAAAAAGAGGAATGATGCCATAAAACACATCCTGGTGAGTACAGTAACAAAAATGTCCAGCAAATAAATTGGGGCACAGCAGGAAGGCTTCTGTGTGTAAGCAGTAGGCTCTTAAAATTGATCATCTGTCTTCCTGAAAGTTAATGGAGCTCTCTCAATATAGAAACAATACAGTCAATCATGCTTCACAGTATAATTAATTACTGACTAAAGTTGGAAAGTGTTGGAAATATTTCATGGATACAGCAGAGAGAGTAACGGAGTTGATGATCTTCCTGACTTAGTGGGAGATGTTGAATGTCTGTGCTGAGATACTATGTACCCAAGCAGAATACACTATTAAGTTATTTTTACAGTTATGGAATTTGAAGATATAACTCTGCTTTCTAAATATGTTCTAACTACTGTGTGAGGGTTTGGGAGTTACC
>WBNM01014538.1:13052-32599 GCA_013399055.1 Ramphastos sulfuratus | reverse complement strand
AACTGGCCAGAGGGATATTCCATCCCATATGACACCAGCTCAGATACAGGAACGAAGTGAAAGAAGGAAGTGTGAGGATATTTGTTGATGGCATCTGTCCTTCAGAGAAACCATTATGGATAGAGCCCTGCTTCCCAAGACCGACCATCATCCTGCTGATGGGCAGTAGAGATTCACATCTCTCTTTGCTTTTATTTCTGAATGTAGCCTTTTGCTTGCGATGATGATGATGATGATGATGATGATGATGATTATTATTAAATTGCTTCTATCTTATTGCTGGATTTTGTTATATTTTCCCCTCTCCCCTGTCCATCTAAGAAGGGGATTGTAGAGTGAGTTTGGTGGTGGGCATTTGGTTCCCAGCCAGAGCCAAACCACCATAGGTGTTTTCCAAGCCTGACTCTTCCAGTCTTGATTGTTATGTGATGCTACAGAAAGGGAGGCCTTTTGTCTGAGCTCAAGGAGCTTTGTCAAGATTGTTTTCCTTGTATATATGGATCCTTAAGTAATATAAATACCGTTCCTCAGAGATTTGATTTATAGTGTTAATACAGAGACAACATATAGTAAAAAATCAAATACTGAATGTATTTATGGTGAGCCAATAACTCAGCTAAGAACACTTAAAGAAGAAGCTGTTCCAGAATTTCCCTTTCTCAGCAGTATAATTTGACATTACCACATAATTTCACAGTAAATCTCAGTAACAATCCTGTTAGCTAGTGCCTGAAGATCTAGAAAATTTCAGGCTCTAGGTGTTGTGTATATTTCTATATTTACAGCTATAATAATAAAGTGCTCACATTTACACTGAAATAAATGTGAGCCAGAACTGTAATCTTTTTTGCAGTGTAAAGATAAAAACCTGAAGGTAACTGTAGTTAAAAGTTAAAGACTCATGAGGTGATGACCTGGTCATCTACATCAGTAGACCAGGTGGCTAAGAACTAGCAGAAAGACAATTCGGCCTGGAGAGAAGTTATTTTCAAGGATTTTTCTTAAAGAATTCCAAGTCCATGGCACTGTCCAGACCAGAAAATCTCACCTCAATCCATGGTCCTAAGCCTTAAGGACAAGAACATGTTTCGATATTCTGCTGGTTGAAGACAGTTCAATGTAACATGTTCAGTCTGATCTCACTGAAATATGAGTCAATGTTCTCCATCATTTCAGGACTTCTTCTTGAAAGTTCATTGTGAGTCTCTGCCAACATGGCTATACCAGGGAATAAAGTACATTTTGCTCAATAAGCTGAAATCCAGCAAGGAAGTTCTTTTTTCATCTGCTGCCCCCGAAATGTTAGATGCACTGAAGCTCGAAGCAGAATAGATTTTAGTTATGTGAACACTTTATGTTCTGCATCACGTGTACCATACAAAATCTTTTTGAAATCTAGCTTAATTCTAATGTATTATTCATCAAGTTTTTATTGTTTTGGGTTTTTTGGTCTGGAAAAGTTACAATAACCTTAGCTTAAAAGGCTGGACATGCAGACTCCAATCCATGTGGAGATTACTGGCACCACTCTGTTACAAGAGAAGCAAATCCTATTGCCCTTCATGTCCTTCATTGCACTGAAATACTTTTGAAACTTGATGACAAAAGGTTTGTATTTCAGACTTCTTCCTTTAGGTCTCTTTCAGGAGAATTGAGAATTAAAAAAAAAAAAATTAAAAATTCACATACATGCATCTGATAGGAATTATATCTCTATTATTAATTGTTTCCACACACTGGAAACAATTAATTTATTTCCAAAATAAACATTAAATTTATATTTAATGTACTTGCGTATTACTGCAGTCACAGTAGCAAAATCCTAATTCTGTGAGAATTCTGAGTATTCTACAAGATTCCTATTGAAGTGAATGGTTCTTGAGAACCATTAATACAATAGAGAGTCAGGCCACACAAAGGGTACAATATGTCACTCTTCTATACTAATTTTTGTACTGTTCTAGTAATAGAAAGCTTTTTCTTTTCATTCCTTATCATTTTTTTTGCTGAATCTGGTTTTCTTTCCCAAGATTGTAAACAAAATTCTTTACTGACCCAATTAAGTATATTTGCTTTCATTGGTGTCATGCTGATCTGCAAGAACAAACCATTGGCTCCAAATCTCAAGAACAATAGTGATTCCAATACATGACTAGGATGTGTTATTTTATCCTCAAATATCTGAACAATGAACTGAGAAATACCTGTATTATTTCTGTGACTGTGACACATTGGTTTTGTTCCTGTTGAACCAACTTCTGTAGTGTTCCACAGAAGAGCCTGTTAAAAGGAGCAAGTAGGCAAGGTGAAATGATGACCTTGCTATGAGTCAGACATCAAATGTAACCAGGTGAATTCCAGCACAGGTGAATCCCAAACCCTAACTCGAGGACAAAGGCATACTAAAAAGAACTATGTGTGAAATGAAAGGCTAGAGTTTCCCCACAGCCCTAGTAAGCGCTGCTGAGCTGCAGTCACTTCAGGAGAGTACACTGCTAGCAGGATACTCACAGACTCAGCAGGAATGTATAGCAGGTAGAGCTATGTTCATGGCAAAATTGAGATACACTTCTGTGCAACTTGTTTGCTGTCTTGAGAGACAGATGTGTAAGATGCCTTGTAACCACAACACAAACCAAACTCTTACCTTGGGAGCAGATGCCTGACCTTACAGAGTGAGACAGAAGGGGAGAGCCTGTGTCCTGCATCTGTCTCCCAGCACAGGAATGCAAGGAGATGTTTCTCTTTTACCTTATTTTGGTCATGCCAAGAGTAATTTGACTAGTCAGATGGGCCTCAGAAACTCTGACAAGGCCAGGGAGTAGCAATGGACACTTAATAACACCAAAATATTTAGCTCCCTAAAATTCATCTTGAAACTTCTCCCAAGCATATATTCAATGGCCTGCTTTCAGTTTTAAATAAAGGAAATGTAGCTTGTGGTAATAATCTTGCAATAGCAACTAATATCTCTACTTCTTGCTGACATTGAAAAGACAACATTTGTGCAGTAATGTGTTTATACGTTTGAAGAATCCACTTTTAAGAATTAAAATTAATACACAAATTTTGCATAACCTTTGTTCTCTTGGAAATTTAAGAGGTGGATTAATGCACCTTCAATTCACTGTTGCTTTAAAGTGATTGATTTGATAAAGTCAGATAGTATTAAAATCTTCTTGTCTACTCAGTGTCAGCCTTTTCTTATTTCAAGCAGCCCAATGGGATCCTCTGCTTTATCTGGAATGATTATGGAAAGACTGCAAATCCAAAAAAAATTCCTTGATCAAATACTACTTTTTATTATTACCTCTCTTCATTGAACAAAAAATTACTTCATTTTGGTCTGTCAGTCTGCAAGTTTCTAATAATCATGCAGTGTGCTTCATATGCTTATCCTCAATCAATCTGGTTCAGTCATGGTTTCTGCAGTCTGAGAATGTGATTTAAATCAAGTTAAAGAAATTCCAACTTCACCAACTGGTTTGCATGAGGCCTTTGCTTCACAATCCAACAATAGCATGTCAAAGTAAGATGACCATGTAAGGTTGTTCATATCAAAATCTCCTATCCCAAAGCAGGTTCCCTTGTTTTTGGCAAGAGAGATTAACTAAATGGTCATTTCAAGATACCTTTCAGACTTTTCCCAGTAGTTTGAGGAAGTGCTCTTAAAAAGTTACTCTGTTTTTTCCCCAGTATAACAATGTTAAAACCATGTAAGGACTAAGTTTTACTTAGAATACCTTAAAATGAACTTGGAAACCAAATAGATATCTAGATTTTTCCAGGATTTGTGTTGAATACTCCCTCCTGGTTTTCTTCATTAGCTCAGTGATCAGCAATGCGGAAAACAGCAAGTGGTAAGTTGATAATTATGGGTAATGAAAACAGAGGTGGAAACAAGGAGGATCAAAGTTATGAAGAAGCTTCTATAGCAGAAACAATGCAGATAAAAATTTTCCTGTCTGTTTGAAGAAAAGTGAAATGAAATCAGAAGGTGCATATTTCAAGATAGAAGAAGTGGTTCACTCAGGGGTGGTAAAGCTATGAAACTCATCTATGCAAGAATGCATGGAACACAACTTGGTTTACACTGAGTAAAAAATGTAGGACAAATGCACAGAAGAAACCTTAGATGGCTATTAAATAAAACAACAGTAACAAGTGCTGATCCATCATTTGTGGATCTCAGAAGAATATGTGCAGGAGGTATCATTATTTGCTTGTCCTCTTTTTTGCTCTTTCCTCAGCACTCACCATTAGTCATTGCCAGAGACAAGTAACTGGGCTAGAGGAATATTTAGTCTTACTCAGTAGAGCTTCTTTTCTGTTACTCCTTTATAAATTCCACATTGATTTAGTAATCTTATTGTTTCTAGAAGTTTCTTCCCATTTCTTAGAGGACTGGAGTATAGAATTTTTCTTCATAAAAAGCTACAAAAGTAGCAGACTGTGTTAGAGATCATAAATTGCCTTTACAAGCTGGTTTTGTATGTAAAATGAGAGATTGTTCCTAAATTACTTTAAGCTTTAGCACCAATAAGTTGCAAATTTAATTTCCTTTTCCAGAAAATGTTTTGTATGCCTAAGTGATTCTTCTTATGGTTTCTGTCATCATATGCTGTTGCCCTCTAGTATTAGTGAGTTCTTGATGTACTATTTTATGTCATCATTTTTGTGAACCACTTAGACATTTTTATCCTTTGTCCTAGTTTTCCTTCAGCTCTGTTTATCAGCTGACTGTCAGAGATAGTTTTATGACATCTTTAGAAGATCTCTCTCTATACTGTCCTTCTGATTTCTTTGAAAGCCATGTCCTCTAATTTTTGCAAGAGAGTGTCAATCCTGGAGAAGATCTATTTTCTTAAACAGGTGATCTCACTTTCATTGGGATGTGATCAAACATGCTAAAATAACAGAATCTTTGCCACTTCATTAATAAATGAAGTTAACATTTATAAATTTGAAAGTTAGACTGGAATAAATGTACAGTGTGAATAAATTACGGAGTCCTGTTCCTTTAGCAGAAAACATTTATTGCAATATGAAAATAAGAAGGTTAAATATTTCATTATCTGCTAAGTTTTTATTTCCTTAATTTTTTATAATGAAATAATATACAACTAAAGTTCTTCTAGACAAGTAGGCATCTAATGTAGAACTTTCTTTTTAATTGGGAGTGTAAAGTGTCCCTATTAACAGGATCAATTATTGCTTCTATTTCTTAAGTGGATATTTGATTTAAAAAATATGTATTTGATAGATGTTTCTTATATTTTTTTCTATAGCAGTAAATATCTACTGAAAGAAGCTCTCTTTCACACCTCTTAAAAACCACTAAAATAATTTAAATAAAGACATTTTATCATTTCTAGTGTTTTCTAATTAGAAGCTGTTCCTTTAAATGAAAGAGATACTCACATTCTATTTCTCAAAAAGCCTGGAAAGTTTAGTGGTTCTTTAGGTCTTTGACAGGATTAGGCTTTACTAGCAAAGGGGCTTTTCAGCATGTACATATGTAGTGTGCCTGAATCTGACTTGTCTGTAGCTGATTCCTCATTGTGTGCCAGTTTCTGTCTCTCCTGCAGCTTCTTTAAGTTAAAAAAATACATATATAAAAAAGGAAGATATAAGTCATCTCTAAATGGATGCAGATTGCTGGACTATAACTTTCCAAATAATACACCTGGAACAGGTTGCCCAGAGAGGTTGTGGCTGCTCCCTCCCTGGAGGTGTTCAAGGCCAGGTTGGACGAGGCCTTGAGTGACCTATACTAGTGGCAAGGCATTGGAACTAGATGATCCTTGAGGTCCTGTCCAACCTTACCATTCTATGATTCTGTGTGTAAACTATTTATTTCACAGTCTAGAAGAGGTACATTTTCCACCTATGGTGTTATCTGTGTTAGGGAAGAATCGCCTCTGGGTTCTGGATTTACCCACCCAGGATGTGCTGGGCACTTTGTAATCCCTCTTTTTTTCTGCTCCCATATCAGGGTGCACTCTGTTTGTTCTTCTTTTGTTTTCTCCATTTCAGCATGCAGAGACTTGTTCTGCTCAGGTTTAAACATGCTGTAAGAATGTATGAAGTCACAATTAGTCTGCAATCGATAGTGTCTGACAGTCACTCAAAGCCTGTAACATTTTGAGAAGACCAAGAGCAGTTACAGCAGCATTATCATACTACTATTAAATTAACCTCCCTACAAGTTTCTCCACAGCTTTCTAATTTTGATTCAAGGGTTTGACACATGACATGACATTCATCACCCTTATCTTTCACTCTCTAGACACTGAGTGTTTGATATAAGCTGGTTGCCTATGTCCTATTTGCAGGAAACACTTATTTAGTGGGATTCATCCCAATTATGTTAAATAGCATCTTAGAAGAGGGTGACTTTCATCCATAAGTTCCCTGTCCTTTGAAATACAGAAATGCCTGAGAAAACAGAAGGTAAATGACAAAACTGGCTTGATGGCCTCACCCAGAGTGGCTGTCAATGGGTCCATGTCCAAGTGGAGACCAGTGACAAGCAGAGTCCCTCAGGGATCAGTCCTGGGACCAGTCTTGTTCAACATCTTTTTTGGTGATGTGGACAGAGGCATTGAGTGCACCCTCAGCAAGTTTGCAGATGACACCAAGCTGTGTGGCACAGTCGACTTGCTAGCGGGCAGGGATCCANGGAGATTTAGACTGGATGTTAGGAGGAAGTTCTTTCCGGTGAGGGTTGTGAGACACTGGCACAGGTTGCCCAGGGAGGTTGTGTCTGCTCCCTCCCTGGAAGTGTTCAAGGCCAGGTTGGACGAGGGCTTGAATGACCTGTACTAGTGGGAGGTGTCCCTGCCTATGGTAAGGGGTTGGAACTAGATGATTTTTGAGGTCCCTTCCAACCTTGCCATTCAATGATTCAATGATTCTATGACTTTTTAGGATATCAGGTAGTGACAGGACTAGGGGGAATGGAGCAAAGCTGGAGGTGGGGAGATTCAGACTGGATGTGAGGAGGAAGTTCTTCACCATGAGGGTGGTGAGAGCCTGGAATGGGTTGCCCAGGGAGGTGGTCAAGGCCCCATCCCTGGAGGTGCTTAAGGCCAGGCTGGATGAGGCTGTAGACAGCCTTATCTAGGGTAGGGTGTCCCTGCCCATGGCAGGGGGGTTGGAACTAGATGATCCTTGTGGTCTCTTCCAACCCTGACTGATTCTATGATTCTATGAAAACAAGGATCTATATTACTCATTGTAGTGACCCTGACCAGAAGACCACTGCATGTGGAGCAGTTAGCAGTCCACAAGGACTTAGCCTGAGCATAGCTTTCAGGCTTGTGCTGGGCTGAAAAAAATCCATTTGCTGTGGAATAAATTCAAGTTTACCGTAACTGAGCATCCTGCAGGCAACTCCCAACTGTTAGTAATGATTATACCACCTGCAGGGCCTTGCCTCTATCTAAAAGTGTATCAAGAAGTTCTCATGTGAGCATCCTTTGACTATAGACATGATAAAAAAAGAGTTGCTTTCTTGTAAGAAAACCCTATAATACCTTGAGTGACACAGAAGGGAGAATCTCTGTTATGAAAGTCTGCGTAGTGTAGTGCATGTGGGTCAGAGTCCTCTTTGATGCTACGCTACCAGGAGTCCCAAGCATCTAAATGGATGTAAGATTATCTTATTGTGCCACATCCAATAAATAACATTGTGAATGATACCTCAGGGAGTCTGAGTGCCTTTCATACTGGTATCATAAAGGACCAATACCTCCTAGAACAACACAGTTGTGTTAGGCAATGTTAATACCAGAAGGTAACAGTTACTTTTCCTCTTGCGTAATGAACACAGAATACCTGGTTACCATCAGAATCCTTTTAAAAAAACTTACTTTCAGACAGTAGCATTTGGGGGCATTTGCACTTTTATTCTTGTTTTTAAATAAAAACAATCTGAAAAAATGGAAGAAGATGAAGTCTGTGGTAAAACAGTTGTATATATGCAGAGGCAGATGCCAGCTTTCAATTACCCAAGAATAAACGTAACGTCTGAAGGAATGACCAAGAAAAAAATATGAGAAACTTCACCTTAAAGATACTTTTATTTAAGAAGGAATTTTTAGTTTGAAATAGCAGTACCACAACAGTTGACATTTCCAGAACCCCCAGGCCACCTTATGTTTGTTGGAATTATGAAATGAATTCAACAATGAAAGGCTATAACATGGAATGATACAGCTAAGGTATGTAGCAAAAATGGCCACAGGGGTTTTGTTTAACCACTGAAGATAGGTATCTTGCATTTTAGCACAATGAAAAACAACACCAACATGGTGGGAAGCAGTTGACCTCATTTACCTGTATGGATTCTTTAAAGATTGATTTGAAAGCTCTAAGTTCTAGAATAACAGAAAACGTTGGTCCTCTTGTCCTTCATTTCAGTCCTTTGTCATCTAATATGAATTAGGTTTAGCAGGGTTTGTTCTCAGGACCAGCAATTTCTCCAGAATAAAGTCTGAGACACAGCTGATTAGGTTTGTCCTGTTGAAATCATTAAAAGCTCAAACTGACAAGTAATTAGCTTCATGTTTCCAAAACATCATTCCAGACAGTGCAGAAGGCAATCAGACCAGGTCCCAGTACCACTGAATACTGTGGCAACATGATCAAAAGTTACCTAGGTTTCTCCTAGACACATTATGACATGTCTAAATATATATGGTGACAGTGGGTGTCCAGACACTGTGATATCATAAGGCAGTGCTTGTCCTGTACAGCGTTCTTGTACTGCTGTATGCTTCTGAATGTCATGTTTATTTAGGCAATCACCTTAATTTTAAAAACCTGCCTTGAGCAGGTGTTTGCCTTTGAAAGACAGATGGTTTTACTCCAGCATGCCTTTGGAGTGAATTTTGTCTTTGAGCAAAAACTTGTAACACCTCAGTCTGGAAACATCTCTGATAACTGGGCTGTGTTACTCGGTTTTACTACAGTAACTGAAAAAGGGTATGAAATAAATATAGATATAACAGTACAAATATAAAATGTGCTCCTGACCTAACTTGATCTATGTTAAGAATTTCTTATAAATTCAAATTTGCTTGACCCACAGTTGCTTAGGAATCTCTGTGTGAAATTCTGCAGTCAGGAAATAGTTCTCTGCCAAAGGCAAAACTCAGTAGGAGACAGGATTGGGCTTCGAAGGCTTCTCCTGTGTTACTGACATGCTTGAAACACCCTTTCAGTTCTTAAAACAAAAAATTCAATACATTTACAAATTTTATGTAATACTTTCCTTAAGACATTACGGGTTTATTTTTAGCAAAGGGGGAAAAAAAATCATATATATATATATTAAGAAAGGCTCCTCTGTAGCAAAGCCTTACTGTTCTTTCAGTATAGTTGAGTCACATAAAATGTCAACATTTCAACTTTTTGTTCTATTCAGTTAAGTGATAAAATTTTCAAAACCTCTGAAGCTGTGTCAGGATGGAAAGCTCAACCTGATAGACCCAGGTCTAGTTTTGAAGATCTTCTGCATAGATTTGCTTTGAACGAATTTGAACAATCTGTTCCAGATCTCCTAGTCTTGTCACATTGGAAATAAAGGTTAGAAACATTAGAAAAACAAGGTCATTGGTGTCAGTAAGAGCTTGATTAGATAAAGAAGGTAAGATTTACCAGAGCAAGAAATAGACAATTCTAAGGCATGAGACACTTCATCCTGGAATAGACACGTAAAATAGGTCAGATAAAGCTTACCCCGAAAGTGCCCGTTGCCTTTGGTTGTCTATAAAAAGATGACTAGTTTGAATCTAGGTAGCTACATGTTAGATACAGAGAATACCACCTGCAGAGAATAAAGAGCATTAAAATAGCTGGTGGTATCTGCATTGTCATCAAGTAAGGACATCTGAAGCATCTGAATCATAGAGTCATAGAACGGTTTGCGTTGGAAGGGGACACCAAAGGTCATTTAATGCAACCCACCTGCAGTGAGCAGGGACATTCTCCATTAGATAAGGTTGCCCAGAGCCCTGTCGAACTTGACCTGGAATATTTCCAAGGATGGGGGCTCAACTTCCTCCCTAGGTAACCTATTCCATGGTAAAGAACTTCCTCCTAAGATCCAGCCTAAATCTACTCTTCTCTAGTCCAAAGCCATTGCCCCTCCTGCTATCAATTACAATTTGCCTTTGCAAACAGTTCCTTTCCAGCCTTCTTGTAGACCCCTTTCAGGTACTGGAAGGCTGCTATTAGGTGTCCCCAGAGCCTCCTCTTCTCCAGGCTGAACAACCCCAGCTTTCCCAGCCTGTTCTCACAGCAGAGGTATTTCAGCCTTCTGATCATCCTCTTGGCCTTCCTCTGGATTCGCTCCACCAGGCCCTCATCCTTCTTGTGCTGAGTGCACCAGAGCCACAGTACTCCAGGTGAGGCCTCACTAGAGCAGACTAAGTGTCAGAATCACCAATCTTGACCTGGTGGCCATGCTTCTTTTGATGCAGCCTAGGATGCAATTTGCCTTCTGGGCTGCAAATGCACACTGTTGGCTCATGTCCAGCTTCTGGGCAACTCCTGAGCCCTTTTCCACAGGGCTGCTTTCTGTCACCTTATCCTCCAGGCTGTATTGATAGTGAGGATTGTTCCAGCCCAGGCGCAGGTCCCTGTACTTGGTCTTGTTGAACCTTCCCTCTCCAGCTTCTAGAGTCCTCCTGGATGGTATTCCATCCCTCTAGGATATCAACAGCAACACTCAGCTTGGTGTTATCTGCAAACTTGCTGATGATGCACTCAATCCCACTGCTTATGTCATTGACAAAAATATTGAACAGTGCTGGTCCCAGTATGGACTCCTGAAGGACACTGATTGTCAGCAGTCTCCATGTAGACTTTGAGCTGTTGACCACTACTCTCTGATGAAACCATCCATCCAGTTCCTTATCCACTGAATACTGTCTTTGTCTGTTTGTGAAAGTCAGCATGAGAGATGGGAGGAAAATGCAGCTGCTCACTAGAGAATGAACAGAGAAGTCTGGGTGAAATACGAGGAGATGATACCAGCGATACTGACAGGTTTATGGGCAACATTTTCATAAATGCAGAAACAAGAGGCTTAAATTTGATAGAATCACATTCAGTTGGAGGAGACCTCATCTAGTCCAACTGCCTTACCATGGGCAGGGAAATCTTTTGCTAGATCAGACTGCTTGAATGTTTGTCCAACCTGATTTTGAATGCTTCTAATCATGGGGCATCCACAACCTCTTTGGGCAGCCTATTCCTGTCTCTTACCATCCTCGTCCTAAAAAAATTCTTCCTTGTGACCATTCTAAACCTACACTCAGTTTGAAACCATTGCCCCTTGTCCTGTTATTGTATACTTACATTTAGGAGCTGAAGATCAAGAAGGGATGTGGCAACATTGCTTAGCTACATGAAGTTAAAACAATGACCCCCGTCAGAAAGATGTGATGTTATGGGATCTAGAAGGCCAAAGTTCTGGGCACTGTGGGGTGCCCAACTCTAGAGAAACCTGTTAGCTAAGCCACTGAGGAGAAGGATAATCGATGTGGTAGGAAATGGCATTGCCTACATTCTGCCCACAAACCTGAAATAAAGGTGTATCTGTGACATGTTTTGGTCTTGAGAATTGTGAGGATCAAATGGAAAGCATGCGTCGGCAGAATGTTTTACATCCGTGCTGAAGCAAGGACTTACGGGTGCTGCATNGGTGGTGGAGTCACCGTCCCTGGAGGTGTTCAAGGCGGGTTTGGACGTGACACTTGGTGCCATGGTCTAGTCTCGAGGTCTGTGGTAGTGGGTTGGACTTGATGATCTTTGAGGTCTCTTCTAACCTTGGTGATACTGTGATACTGTGATACTTTTCATCAGCTTTGACTTTGAAATGACGTCCCTTTCAAAAGAAGGTGGAGTAGAAGGCAGTGAGAGGTGATGCTTCCCTTAGCTGTATAACTTGTTTTAGAACAATGGGCTGATTTAATATTTCTCTTGAGAATAATTAGAACTGGTTTCCCACAAGAACTTACTTAGCCAGTCATTTTAGTTAGGTGCCTTCAGACTTGGCATATGTTTGTTTGGATTCTGAATCTTGATAAACAGTAACAGCACATTTTTAAACAAAGGTTCTATAGCTCCATTTCAGCATCCACAGCTTAGAAGAATTTATTGTACAGTCGCTATTTTGTATCTAAAATTCAGCACTCTCACTATAGGTGGTTTTATTCATGGACAGTATCCTAGATACTAAAGTAACAATTGATTTCCTCACAATGCAGTGCACTGGCACATAATTAGAGAGTTTGAAACATATCTAAAAATAATTTGTAGGACAACAGCATCTAATTAGGTTGGATGCAGAAGTCTGGCAAGTAGCACTAACTACTGGCAATTGTAGTACTGAAAGAACTTTAAATAAATAAGAAATGTAATTTAAATGGCAAGATCAGGATGATGAAAATAGTTTATGTAACTGAAGGAAAACAAGAACTAATTAAATATAACTGTGCAGAAAGTCCCTCTATGACTTAACACTATAAAAATTAATTCTCACCATTATTGTGGCTGTTGATGTGTTTTGTTTTTCTGAAACAAGACTAATTAGCCCACAAAGATTTCTGTGTTTTGATAAAAATTTGTGTTCTTCATAGTCCTTTGGTTTCCCAGCATGATGTGTTTTGTAGAACTAATTCTTTTCACAACCTGTCACATAGTTAGCAGTGGTGTGCATCTGTATTGATGTTTTGAGATATTGGTGGCATATAATTTCATCAGGAAACATTTATTGGGAAAAATAAGTTACATGGTGATTGCCTATTGGTCTTTTGTTATATTTCTGATCTGCAAAACAGTTAATGAGACCCAAGAAGATGTGTTTTTTTCCCCCAAAGAGAAATTTGTCCAATATTTCTTAATCGTTTTTGAACTTGAGCAAGCATTCTCCTAAGAACAAAAACAGGTGGCTGCCTGGGCAGCCAAATTCCAGGGGCAGCAAAACTGTTTGCACAGGTAACTTCAAGCTGGCAAGGTTGATTGGGCATTCAGCAACACATTGGTTGGGCTGGGCAGTTTGCCTAGGGCAGCAAACCCCTCTGGAGCCTACCCTGTTTGATTTGACCAGGCAAATAAGGACTAATGCTCATTGAACATATGGCAGTACTGCTTAATGTGTAGGCCCTCCTCTGGTAAGAAGCAATTTTGAGCAGCTGGGTAGCGCTGAACTTAGTAAGTGGCTAGGCTCTCTTAGCCAAGGAAAAAAAATGAGAAGGTATTGAGTAAATAAATTGTCCCATTTAAGTTTTATTTTCAGAAGAGCATTCTATAAATAGGGATATTAAAGTCAAATTTTAAGTATAACTTTGAGGTTATTTAGAAAGGTTCAGCAGGACACAGAATGAATAGTCCTTGCCTCTGTGAAATGGTGTAGACACAGGACCACCTTGCTACCTGTTAACAGCACAGTTCTGGTAGATGCCCAGGTCCTGCCATCTGGGGAGAAAAGCATCTTACAAAATCAGTGTAGGAATCTCCCTCCCTGCCCAGATTTCTGGCTTCTTGCACAGTCTTTATAGTTATGAAAAAAAATGTTAAGACCCCACTCCTTTCTCATGACTTTCCTAGAAGAGATTGATTGGTTATTCATTTTGTAAGTTATTGTGACCCAAGACACTAACAAACTTTTAACAGCACAAAACTTAACTGCATTATTTAGTCACTCACCAGTCACCGTTGCTCACTAACACGTTAAGTTTTCAGGAGTGGAAGATAGAACAGAACTCAGCAGTGCTCGGCACAACAGGTACACACCAGGTGAAAAATAGTGAAAATTCATGGCAAGAGAGAAATCACAATTAATGTGGATGATTGTTTCCACCACAAAATGGAGATAAAAGAGGGATGTCAGGGCAATTTTCTAGTATTGAAGTAACAGTACTAGGACTTCAGCAAGCACAGCATTAGTGGGAGGTGGAAAGGTCTGCAATTTCTGCCCTATAGACAGTGATAAACTGATAATTTAACAGCACTGAAATAAGGAGGGATGACAGGAGTACTTAGACAACTTGGTTGTTGAGGTAGATAAGATAAACAAAATAAAATTTTCATACTAAGAAATTAAGACCACGGTTGACAAACCTGGAGGAATGAACTGCTTCAGCATAGTGTCAGGAAAGAAAGGGAATGTGAAAAAGAAGTGGGAAATTGAATTTCTCCTTGTGGTGTCAGGATTTACTAAGCTTGACAAGATCTAGAGTAGTAGGATTTGTTCAAATGCAAACAGTATACAAATGCCTTAGAGTGATGTTTTCAATAGCACTTTTGTGGATGTAAAAAAATAAACCCTTACAGAAGCCAAAGGAGAACTACAGTATCATATACAGTGTGTGGGCTGAACACTTTCCAGGTATAAACACTTAGCATCATTATGCTATCAGTAGCCGACTCTAAGGAGTAAATGTCCTGCTCTGGCAGGGGGACTGGACTAGATGATCTTTTGAGGTCCCTTCCAGCTCCTGACATTCTGTGATTCTGTGATTCTAAACTGAATGTCAGAAGTACAATGGACATGAGAAGATGCAAAGGCCTCGTATTGCAGTTCTTAAGGAAACCATCAACCAAAGAAGGTCAAGAAGCTGCTGACAAATAGCTTGGCTTGAAGCCACTGCCATCTGAAAAAGGGCTTCTCTGATCTACTGAAAAATAATTTTTGCAAAATGATGTCTTTATATTAAAACTAGCTGTATAAGAACAGCAAAAGTATCATCTCAGAGTACGATCACAAAGGCAGAGAAGAAATCTCTTCCTCATAAAAATACACTGTAGGTACTGAGGAGGAGAAAGATACTATTGGAATATTCAAATGCCTTACATTTGATATTTATAACTACTACTTCTTCTTTTCCCTGCATCTTTAACCAAAAACTCTAAAGATTTATTAAGATATATTAGTCACAGTACTAATTTTTTAAAAAGACTTTTTTTTTTTAATTTTAAAACGTCACATATTATTAAAAAGTATGATAATGTAGAAAGGCAGAGACAACATATATATTACTCATTTATTCCTAAAGATTAGTATCACCTATTGAATACATAGCTGTAATAGCTTCCAAAGTCATGATAAGGCATGTTATTTAAAAGTGAAAGCAACATAAACTTCCCTTTTGTCTTCCAGTAATACTATGGGATTAAAAAGAAAAATTATATATATATATACACATATACATAAAATATATTTTTTTTAATGGCAAAATCTCATTAGCTACAGCACCTCTACTAGTAAGACTATGCTCGTTTTAGCAAAATGTGTATCATAAAGAAGACTTTTTATTAAACTTCAGTTAGATTCTGGAATTTATAGATATTCCTATAGGAATTTTTCAGGTAACTTCAAGGGTAGCTTTTGTATCTTGGATTGTCATTTCAAAAAAACCATAAAGTGAATGATTATGCATTTTTTTTCCATGCAGTTTGACAACTGAGAACTGAATGATATATATGTATATATGTATATGGGTTTGGAGTTAATGTCTAGGGAACTGTAAACAGGACAAAATAAACAAACCACTACTGAGATAATATAAATTAGGAACCAGGATTGTTGACAATGCAACTACTTTTAATGTGCTTTAACAGAGAGATTGTATAACTAATGAGGTACAACATCAATAGTGTATTCAAAGTATTAATATATAATGTTCACAGATTTGTTAAACCATAATAAAGCAAATAAATATTCTGTTGCTATTTAATTAAGCATTTAGCTAGATTACAGTAAATGGGCTATTGAATCTAGCAGTTTATATTTAGTCAAATAGCTACAATCTTATAAACATGTGCCACCAACATTAAAGTAATATTATTACCATCTTGTAAATACCAAGTGAGGTCCCCCATAAAAGTGAAAATGGATAAGGACACAGCCTTGTGCTTCCATAAATTTTCATCCTTTTGTTTGAGATTTAAAGCCAAGTGCAGGATGTGCTGGTGCCTGCTCTGGAGCAGCAGGTACCTGCCCTGTGCTCTATGTGAGAAAGGACAGTGTCCTCTGAAAACAATGAATCACTCCCTGTTCAGCACTGGAATGCAAATCTGCTGGCCAAAATAGTCTCAGATGAAGCTTCTGTCTTTCCAGGCAGAGAAGCATTCAGTAGTGTCAGTATCCTGCCATGCTCCACTGTGGCTCCAGCCCCTTGGGGCTGGGGTTGCCAGCAGCTCCCTGTGGGTGTGGGTGCCCTGTGGGATTGGGAAGCACTTCAGTGGCACCTTGCATACTGCAGAAGGAGCTGGGAGGGCTCGCTTTGGTTTTCCATTTCCCACTTCCATAACAGTTTTAGAAAACTATGTGCATTTTCTGAAATGCCCATGATTACTTTCTTTTCTACTATGCAATTTCTGATCTCTTATTCAAATATTCCAGATTAAAGTGACAATAATGTGGGGCAATGGGGGGGGATAAAATGAAGCAGGAGTTATTTTGCTCTATGCTACACAAACATAGCTGATGAAGTTGCAGNGGACACAGTACTCAAGGTGTGGACACAGTACTCAAGGTGATTCCCCCATTTACCATGTCAACAAATCCAACAACAAGGACATTGTGCCCACTTACTGTGCTCTGAAAAACCCTTTGGTTTCCCAGTAATCTCCATGAATCTGAGAATCTGCCCAGAGGGGACAATGTTGAAAGCATCATTCCAGCTGGCTGGAAGTGGCAAGATCAGAAGCTGTCCCTGGGCAAAGGAAGCAGGAGCCAAGCCCAGGGTGCTGACCAACATGGGTGTTCACAAAAGAGAACAAAAGTGATCTACATGACACAGCCAACAGGGCAATGGTTGGTTCACATGAGGGCATTGCTTAACCTATGTGTGTGTTAAGGTGTTCCTAGGGAGGTATTGAGCTTAAGCAGGTGTTTACAAGAAAAATCATATCTGGTGTTTTCATTGTACACAAAGTATAGTCGCCCCACCCCAGAAAGGAAGACTGGTAAAGATAAAAGAATGCTGAGGAAACCCAGGTTCTAAGAAAGTAGCAAGAAAGTAGCAAGAAATGCAAGGAAGTTGGTCAGCTGAATTCCAAGATGCACATTTCACATAGTAATTTCCTGAATTGCCTCTTGTCCTTCACCCTGCTACAACTTTGAAAACATTTCCTCTCCCTAAAAACAGTGGATGAAAACCCCTATATCTGACTTTACAAAAGTATAGTAACATTTTTTAATTGTACAGTATATTGTAAGAACACCAATGGATAATTCCATTACATGCTCTGTTCTTCCTTCCTTTGCAAGAATTCCCAGTGGTAGCTATAGGAACCAATTATGTAACAGATACCTTCTGAGCCTCACTATAGCTTGAAGAGAAAGAATGGCATCATGTAGGCACTTTCTTTGTTTAGCCTGTGTTTTAGGTCTGGACCTGTCTATGGTCTAGAAATTACCTAGAAGCCTCACTTTCAGTTTGAATCAAGAAAAATGTACACCTTGTGCCCAGCTGAAAAGCTTTAATTCTGATTCACAAACAGCAGACATTAAATGTTTCACAAGCCACAGAAAAAATGATTAATCAGAGACTTTGTGACCATTTTAGAAAAAAATGCTGGAGAGAGAAGTTATTTGCAGAAAATAAGGTGATTTACCAAATATATGATTTGATATTAATTATTCACCTGTTTTTAAGAAAAAAAAGCACAGCCCATTGCTTTGTTTGTACATAAGTTTCACCCACAAGGTTAAGGATTGGCAGAGCTTGAATGGGAAACTTTCAAAAAAAGTAGTATGATCTATATGAGAGCTAAGAATACCTGGTTCCCCACAGATTTCTTTTGAGGTTGGTTGACTTTGATGTCTAAGCAGCCAAGATCCATGAATGAAGTTTTTTACTTGACAATAACAATGGCTCACTCCCACATGGATCTTCTGATGCCTAATTAAGATTAGATCTCTGTAGCCTTTTCATCAGTAAAGGTCCTTTGTTTCTTGGTGCTTCTAAGAAACAAATTACTTCAGGAACTACGTAACATTCACTGTTTTGGGTGCCCCTGGCCAGTGTTCAATGCAGAGGTAAGTTATTTGGGAAGCAAGGTAGACAAGCAGAGCTAGCATAAGATCACAGGAGTTGTCCCTGGAAAACAAAGTAAAAAAACCCAATACTTAGAAAGTGGTTCTTAAAGCTGAGAGGCTCCCCTCTCAATCTGAGTTAAATCTAAGGCTTTTTATTGTTTCAAGGAGGCAATACTCTCCTGGTTGTCTCATGAGAGACAAACTGAAGTACTGACCTCTCATGTCTTTCTCTGCTAGTGTAAAAGGAGCTGTTAGAGATTTCTCATTCAAAGCAAAAGGGTCCCTGCCCACGATTAACATATTTCTTATGCAGAGACTCTAGTATCCAATAATGAGTGTAGTTATTTTGTGCCAGATGACTGAGTCTTTCTCGACAGGACACAGGTTAAGTTCCTAACAGAAAGATTTGAAGACATAATTACAGAAATGTTCCCAATGTTAACCTGTATTTGCAAATGTAGTGGCATCTTTGCAAAGTCACAAAATAAACAAATACAGAAGCAATGTTAATGTTATGAAAAGTCACATTATTGCTAGCAGGCTGAGGGTAAACTTATGAGGCACGAGCAGAAGGTGAGAAACTGCTCCCATTCATGGCAAGCTTTATCTACATACAGAACAGATCAAGCTCTTCCATCCTTCTGATTTTCCCTGAGAAAGTTTTTAACTCTTCACTTAAAATCGTGGGGTTTGTTCAACTTCATACAGATGAAGCCTTTCTAAATAGGCATCAACCTTTCAGAGATTAGGAAAAAAACCCAAAACTTTCTTGTGTACTGTGAAATTGAACTGAGGGGTTAAATGAAGATGTTTCTTTATTTTTACCTGATTTCCACTATCTTGCCAATCTGTCTTTACTCTCTTACTTTCCAAGTTTAACAAACCTTCACGAGGAGAAAAAGAAGTTACTGGAGTGCTACACTTTGTTTTGGCTTGCAGAGGAGGACATGAGATCCTGATGTTATCCAAGGTAAGATGAAAACAGTGGGTCTTTCCATTGGCTTTAGGGAACAACAATCTAAGAGGTTCCTGGAATGCACTGACAATAACTTCCTCCTCCAAGTGGCAGAGGAACCCATGAGAAAAGGTCCTGTGCTGGACCTAGTCCTCACCAACAAGGAGGGGCTGGTGAGTGAAGTGCAGCTAAAGGGTTGCCTTGGATCCAGTGACCATGGAATGGTAGAGTTTAAGATCCTCAAGGCATCAAGGAGGGTGCATAGCAAACTCACTGCTCTGGACTTCAGAAAAGCAGACTTCAACCTCTTCAAGGACCTTCTTAGCAGGGTGCCATGGGAAAAACCTCTGGAAGGAAGAGGGACCCAGAAAAGTTGGTCAATCTTCAAGAATCGCCTCCTCCAGGCCCAAGAGCAATGCATCCCAAAAAAGGAGAAGGCAGATAAGAACACCAGAAGACCTGCATGGATGAATAGAGAGCTCCTGGGCACTCTTAGATGGAAGAAGAAAGCCTACAGAGAGTGGAAGCAAGGAC
>WBNM01014538.1:488-12678 GCA_013399055.1 Ramphastos sulfuratus | reverse complement strand
CTGCTCTCGTCAGACCCCATCTGGAGTACTGTGTACAGTTCTGGAGCCCCCAACACAAGAAGGACATGGAAGTGTTGGAGTGAGTCCAAAGGATGGCCACAAAGATGGTCAGAGGGCTGGAGCAGGTCTGCTGTGAAGACAGGCTACAAGAGTTGGGGCTCTTCAGCCTGCAGAAGAGAAGGCTTCGAGAAGACCTTGTAGTAGCCTTCCAGGGGAGCCTACAGGAAGGCTGAGGAGGGACTATTGACAAGGTCTTGCAATGACAGGACGAGAGGCAATGGGTTTAAACTGGCAGAGGGGAGATTCAAACTAGATGACAGGAGGAAGTTCTTTCCAGTGAGGGTGGTGAGTTGCCCAGGAAGGTTGTGGCTGCTCTGTCCCTGGAGGCATTCAAGACCAGGTTGGATGAGGCCTTGAGCCACCTGCTCTAGTGGGAGGTGTCCTTGCCTATGGCAGGGAGTTGGAACTAGGTGATCTTTGAGGTCCCTTCCAACCTAAACCATTCTATGATTCTATGATTCTATATCAAGATCTAAATTCTTACAATTAATGAAGATAGTGATATGCTCACATCCAGGTTTTGAAAGGTCATAAATTCTCATTGGGATTTGTAGAAATGAGGCTTTCTCCAATTACAGAATCCAGTCTTCCAGGTTAGTTTTGTAGCTGTTCAAGTGGAAACAGATCTTGTACTCTAGAAGCTGAAATAGATATTGATTTAAGATGTTACCACTGTTTTTTGTGTTCCTGAGAGGGTAAATTAATTTGTACCAGTGATCCCAGGAGTCACACAAACACAAGAGGCTGTCCAAATTCTGCCTAGTAATTGAAAAATTAGATAGTACATAAATTCAAATCTCTAGAAATACTGATTTACTGTTTACTGTTTATTAAACAAGGCAGTTTAGAACAAGTCAAATAACTGAGAAAAAAATGCAGAGAAAATTGCCTGCAAGTCAGTTTTCTTAGTTTTTTTTTTTTTTAAGCTTCCCTGACTTATCAGCAAAGGGAAAAGGACAGAACACGGACTCATGATTTTGCTGTAGTCAGCAGTATCTATAAGAAGAAAGCAGTTTGGCTAAAACATAGCACTTGTTATATTTATAGCAGCATGTGGGGCAGTGTGTTTTACTTGACTTTCCATTGCAGCTGTTGCTGTTGATCTTCTTGAATGTTAAAGACAGGTATAAAAATTATATTTGACTTTAATTTGAAGGTTCCTCATGCACTGAGGAAAATCCACCAGAGCTCTACTTGCCTTATTTTGAAGTACAATAACTCAGCTGTATATTTCAGCAAATAAAGACTTTATAAGGTACCTGCCAGTTGTCATGGAATCACACACACTATCTTTTTTAATAGCATATTCCTCCTGGACACAAGCAGCAATGATCATAAATCACATATAGGTTAGAAAAAATGATGCTGCCAGTGGTGAGAAAAGTATGATCTACATTTTTAGGAGTATACATTCTTGCTACTCAGACTGAACCATGTGAGTTTCTTCTTTGCTTGTTCTCTTATAAAGAAAAGAAAGAGGTACTCTACTACAATTTTTGTCTTTTTCCTTATAGAAATTATAAAAGCAGAAGACATCTTGGTGAAAATATGTTCTAGTGTCTTGACATCATAAGCATCTTTCAGTTTCACATACATTTATAAATCTAATTCTTAAGGTTCTACAGAATGCTTACAAACATAAAGCATATTTTAAGCTTCTCACATGAAAAATCTTTCAAAATGAGCCTATGGAAAATGTTAGTCAACTATTTAGGTCCTAAGAACTTGAAATGTCATGCGAAGGAACCATAGGAATATTTAAGAATACTCAGCTGAGTATCTCAATGCTTTAGTAAAATTAATGAAATGACATAACAAGTTTGTAAGGAAAGAAAGGTTATTACACAATTCACAGTGCTACTAATAAGCTAAGAATAGATAAAAGTAATATATATGGATTTAAGGAATTCTGTCATCCATACCGTTGTCTCTTCCTTGCTCTACCTGAGCAAAACCAGTCTGAGATAAGATTGTGCAAAGCAAGGTAAGAGGTATATTTTAGATGCATCTTTTAGATGTATTGAGGATAAGAAGGGAATGTATCTTGCAAAATTAAAAGGTTTTTTTTTGTTGTATATATATGATGTGCAATAGATATGATGTTTAAACATATAATTTAATAAAAAAAAAAATTAACCATTGGCAAAGACCGAATCAGCAGAGACAATTCTTGAAATGAAAATACTTCAACTTAATATAGGTATTTTTCTTCTTTCTTAATACCTCCTCATACATACAGTTTGAAAATTTCCACAGAGACATTTTTACATGTGAGGGAGTAGTGTAAAAGTGTAAGAATTTGTTAACCATACCCAGAGCTGTCCATATTTGGGGAAATTTTTCATACAGACAATAAAGCAGATAATTTAAGGACACATGACTTACAAGGAACATCTTGAGGGAGCTGGGGTTGTTCAGTCTAGAGAAGAGGAGGCTGAGGGGAGATCTTATTTCTTTTAACAGCTACCTGAAGTGAGGTTGGAGTGAGGAGAGGCCCAGCCTCTTCCTGGTGTCAAGCTACAGGACTAGAGAAAATAGTTGCAAGCTGCAACAGGGGAGCTTTAGGATGGGTATTAGGAAATATTTCTTCTCTGAAATGGCTATCAAACATTGGAATGGTTTGCCCAGAGCAGTGGTGGAGTTTATGTCCCTGGAGGTGTTCAAGTGGCATGTAGACCTGGCACTTAGGGATGTGGTTTAGTGTTGACCCTTCAGTGCTGGGTTGAGGGTCTCTTCCAACTGGATGTATTCTGTGATTCTGTAATTACACAGTTTTTGTACACAATCAGGTCTTGACAGCAAGCAGAAACCATATCTCCGTCCTTGTAGATGGGAACATGATATTGTTCAGTTCTCTGAACCTGTTTGATCTTCAAAGATGCATTACTGATAGTGTATTGATATAGTTAAGGCTTGAATTTGCTGTAAATCCATATCATTAGGACTTGCCTTTAGTTTTGACTAAATGATTCCATGTACTCAAGTAGTGTTCATGTTTTATAGCAAAGTAGCTTAGAGCAGAAATATACCTCCCTCAACCTTCTTTGTCAAATTATTTCTGAAAATGTAATAGGTAGAAAGTAATAATTTCCATGAGGTATTTGATGTGTACAGAAGGGGAAACAGTTACACACTTGACTCTTTTAGAGGTGCAGTGAAGAGGTCCTTTTAGCCAGCTAAAGCTGAAGATACTGACCTACAGCATGCCTGGCAGCTGAACAACAGAGGGAGCCAGTGAAAGTATGTCATTTAGGAGTCTTAAGTAAACAGGGTTACTCAGGAATGGCTTCAGTCCTAATTCTTTACAGGGCTGCTTGGTTTCGTTACTGCATTTTTACCTAAGTGTAGTTACTTGGACATCAAGCAGGAGTGAAACATTTCCTCTCTGTTCATGGATGGCTGAGCACTCCAGAAAATCTGAGAGAATGAGGGACAAATGAAAGGGGCTTCTGCTAGACATAAAACATGTTCAGTATATTGATTTGTTATCTGAGGCACATGTCTGTTAAAATAAACATAACTGTGGAAGTTTCTTGATGCAATAGTACATGGAAATTCACATCAGCCACTTTGCTTGAATGCTGATCTCCCTGGTATTCAGTGACAGGACACATGGGAATGATTCAAAGCTGCACAAGGAGAAGTTCAAATTGGACATTAGGAAGCATTTCTTTACCAAGAAGTCAGTCAAACACTGCAATAAGCTTCCTATAAAGATGATCAATGCTCTCTGACAGTATTTGAGAGTCATGTGGACAATGACCTTAACAACATGTTTTAGGTTTTGGTTGGCCCTGAATTGGTCAGGCAGTTGGGCTAGGTGGTCATTGTAAGTAACTACAACTGAAATTCAAATCAGTTCAATTTAATTAAATTCAGTCTTATTCTATTCAATTCTATTCTATGCAATTCTTTTATCTTTCAATTAATTATTGAGGTTACCCTATTTTTTACTTAATTTCTATGCTTAAAATATTATGTGTAAATCCATTTGATTCATGTCTGATAAAGGGAAAAAATATTTTAGTTAGTTTCATTTACGCAGCTTTCCAGAGAGTTAACAATCTGGCAAGTTATTAGTAATCCCCTTCAATCTGACCCTGACTTTACTCATGCCAGGCCTGTCCTGGAAGAAAAGCTCCATATATGTCTTGTAATGACAGGACTAGGGACAATGGGTTTAAACTGGCAGAGGGGAGATTTAGACTGGATGTTAGGAGGAAGTTCTTTACAGTGAGGGTTGTGAGGCACTGGCACAGGTTGCCCAGGAAGGTTGTGGCTGCTTCCTCCCTGGAGGTGTTCAAGGCCAGGTTGGACGAGGCCTTGAGTGACCTGTACTAGTGGGAGGTGTCCCTGCCTATGGCAGGGGGTTGGAACTAGATGATCCTTGAGGTCCCTTCCAACGTTACCATTCTATGATTCTATGATTCTATAATTTAGAGATTTAGGATGTCAGGAAATGGAAAAGGCTAAGCTATACACACAGCTTTACCCCACTATCAGTCAGGCTGAGCAGAGAATTAAGGGACCGGCAGGCTTTACTCACAAAGGTGAGATAGGTATTTGGAGATGGATCCCTTGCTGGATTTCTCTGTGGCTCGGCTGCCTTCTGACGCTGCAAGCAATATCCAACAGTCTGGACTCACACAGCAGAAATCCAAGGCAAGTGGAAAAGCTGCCAAAGAAGTGTCTCGAAACACAACCGCCAGGGATTCATGGACACAACCCTGCCTTAGCAGTGGCAGGGCAGAACCAAACTGCTCAGACCTCCCTGGTTCGGAATAGCAGCCAGGAAATTGGCTGTAATATGGTCTGAGAGCAGCCAGGTCTGGGTGCTGCTGGCAGCTCTCTCAAATGGACCTCAGGACTTGCCAAGCTTGCAAATTTGCACAGAGTGGTGCAAAAGTGGGGAGAACTGTCCAAAGGCAGGGACAGTGCAAAACTGAGAGCCGTGTAAAAAGGTAGGAGCTGTCCAAAAGTGAGGATGGTCCAAAACTGGAGCTCTGTCAAGGCAGGGGACTCTTAAGGTGGGAACTCTTTTAAGGTGGGACCCTCAGCCTTCTCCCTTGCTCTATTTATTCTTTTCTAGACCAAGTGTCCATTTGCCATTTTATACTGGGCACGAAAACCCAGCCAGCCACCGGTTCCCAGCGCAGCTTCCACACGGCTCAGCACATGTGTGGGAAAAGGCCTTTTGCTCTTCCTCCACAAGCCCACAGCGTGGGGAAAGGAAAGCAGTTTTCATGCCTTCTTCTTCTCTCCATTCAAACTGACAGAGGGAGGGGAGAAGGAAGGAATTTGGAATGCTCCAGAACACATCACAGCCTAAAGTTATGAAATGAAAACAAAAAGGCAATTGTTTTTCATTTTATCATTATGACACCTAAGAGATTTAAAAATTTTGTTCAATCAAAAATACCTGTTTCTCATGAATTTGTATGTCTTCTGAGGAGCAAGTGCTGCTCTTGACTGAGCACATAATAATGAATGAAGAGATGCTGGTGGACAATAAGCTGGACATGAACTAACAGTGTGCACTTGTGGCCCAGAAGGCAAATTGCATCCTCAGCTGCATCAAAAAAAGCATTGCCAGCAGGTCAAGAAAGGCAGCTCTGCCACCCTGCTCTGCTCTGATGTGACCTCATCTGAAATACTGTGTTCAGCTCTATAGTCTTCAAGACAAGAAAGACATGGACCTGATTAAGAGGGTCCAGAGAAGGGCCACAGTAGTGATCAGAGGGCTGGAGCACCTCTCTTACAAAGGCAGTCTGAGAGTTGAGGTTGTCTAACCAGAAGAAGAGAAGGCTCTGGGAAGATCTTACAGCATCCTTCTAGTACCTGAAGCAGACCTGCAAGAAAGCTGGGGAGGGACTATTTACAAAGGCATTTAGCAATAGGACAAGGAACAACATTTTTAAACTAAAGAAGAGTAGATGCTATGAGGTTGGTGGAACACTGGAATAGGTTGTCCAGGGAGGTAGTGGAGGCCCCATACATGGAGCTGTTCATTCAAAGTCAGGCTTGATGGGGCTCTGAGCAAGCTGATCTAGTTGGGGATGCTCCTGCTTACTGCAGCAGGGTTGTACTAGATGATCTTCAAAGGTCTCCTTTCATCAACCAAGCCAGCGATTTCATCATAGGTTACCAGGTTAATTGTGCATGATTTCTCCCCTCCTTAAGCCATTCTGGCTTTGGCTGCTACTAGATTGCCTCAGTTGTGCTGAAGCTGACTGGAGGGACATACCAGCAAGACTGTGTAGTCTGTGTTACATGCTCATTCTAGTTAGGGACCATTCTGAAGCTTGCACAGTTCCCTTTGCCTTCTAAGATTTTGGGCCAGCACATTATTACTTGAAAAAGCAAATCTGTCTTTGCAAAATCAGACAGGAAATTGAATCTCCAGTGCAGTTAAACAGGAAGATAAACTTCTCCTCATCTTACAGTCTGCAGGAGCAGTCTCATCTGAGGATTGTACTTACTGATGAAGCAAAATAATGGAAAATGTGCTGCAAAATACAATGTTGGCCACTCAGAGTCTAACACTTTGAAGTAAATGTGTTGCTCTGAAATAAAGGAGGTGGGTTTTTTTTGAGTGAAGGCCTACGAAAAGGAAGGGAATGAAACAATAGATCCAAAATGTTACCTCTAATTTTGAAGAGATGTCAAAAAGAAAGAACACGCAAAGTGTAGCTGTTGGTAATGAGAAGAATATTCATTCAAGAAAGCTCACAGGATAGTGAGGAATGCTAAAACTGTTTGGGTGAGTCCAGGGATCTACTCATTGCTCTGGCTATGGATTGGTTGAAACTGATTCATGGTTTTGCTCTGTGTGGTTTTCAGAAATGATGAGCATTTGATTATGATTTTGTTTTTCTCCTACCATAAAAGCACAACATTCTGGGGAGCTTTCCAGGTCTTTCTGTCAAACTGAAGAGGCAGATGGTCAGTGTTGGCACTGTGGCAAATCAATGCCTTGCAGAACTGAACCCTCTCAGCCCTAATTTTAATGTAGGCTCCACCTCTGGTCAGATCTACAAAGAACCATTTTTATATACCAAATGTTGAGTGATTGGGTCATTGTCCTGAAAAATGATTGCATTTTTAGAATACTCCTTGAAAAAAAAAAAGCAAATGAACTTTTCAGAATCATAGCTTTAATGACAGTCATACTATTCATATATTTTAAATAAAGTCCCTAATTGGCTGTCTGTGAAGTACAAAGAGAACTGTTTCAGTGAATGGCTTAAATGCAGCAATTACAATATTTCTTATTCTTTGCCAATCTAAAATTAATGAAAAACCTTTCTTGCTGTGACCTTGACAAATGGTGCTGTAACCTTTTAAAATTCTCACAGGGTGCTGAATTCTACCCCGTGAGAAAGTGATGTAAAGGAATTGCAGCTGAACATTTCTAATTAGTAAACTGAAACTCTGTGACAGAGAAGAAAGCTGAAAGGCACTGATTGGATTTAACATATATTAAACACCGTCCCCAGGGATAGGAACTTGAAGACAGCTCTGAGTATTTTAATCTCTACATACCTGATTATCTCTGGGCACTACTGAATCATCTGCAGAATTTGTGCAAACCTACTAATTTTTCACTCAAAGTAAAATCTGGTCTTGCAAACTGTTGGGTATGTTCAATTTCTACTGCTCTCAGGAGGTGCTCAGCTCCTCAGAAAACTGGGTGCAGAATTCAGCTTCCCATTGAAAGCTTTAACTGTCATTTGCAGTGGAGCTGTTTCTCCTGTTACCGGCATTAATAAGAGATACAGCACAGTTAAACCATCTTTAAATCCTGTTATCACTTCCAAAGTGATAATTTGTGTAAGTATCATTTCCATGTAGATGTTGACTTGACATTACGAAAATTCCTGTGAGACTTAAAATCAAGAAGATCTTTTTTTACTTGCTAGGTCGCAACTGTGATGCATAATTACTCAAGATATGTTGTGTTTCGTCAGTTCTATTTTTATTTCTTCTAAGAGGCAAAAGATCTTTAGGTAGTACATAGAGGAGTATGAGGTTTTACTATGTCATACTTATTTCAACAAAAAGATTTCTGACCTCCACTATGCTGGAGTGACCAAGCACTAAAGAAAAAAAATAGCTATATTCATTTTATGCATAGCATTAGGTTTCAGAAATTCTAGGATTTTCCATGGACCAAATCCTATGTCCCCTTCTGGTAATGGCAAGCCATTTCTCTGGTTGGACGAGCTATGCAAAGCTGGCATGAGTCAAATGCCCACAGGCACTATCCATTAGTGGTGTGAAGATGAGGTTCACAACGTGAGTGGTCTTAAAGACTATTAGCTGTGGTCTTTAAAATCAGGGATGAAAAAAGCAACATCTAAAAATACTGGTGTGGGTTTTTTTTTTCATTATGGTTTCCCTGACTTTTATAACAGGCACAAAAGGGAAAAACATCTCAAAACAATGCTGCCGAAGTCATTGAGCCATATGAACAAGAGAAACCAGTACAAACACAAACTTGCCTCTTCATCTTTTTGCGTTACTAAATCCTGTTTTCAAATGCCAGACTGTCTGGAATCTCTAGCGTATGTACAAGTGCTGGTATGATTATTATGATAATTTCCTAATTTATTGGATAATTCAGAAAAGTTCTCAATCGCTTTTGAGAAGTTGGACATCTTTCATTTTATTCAGTAATTCATATCCTGATAACCTTTCATTATTAGGAGTCCCACCTCTCTGACTTCTTTCTGCTAAGCAAACTGAGTGCAAATGTAGGTCAGGAAAACTAATACCCAAATTCCCTTCCTCTCTTGTGAATGGTGCATATTAAATTTTTCCAGTGTAATTAAAGAGATTCTGCAAGGTTAGTGGAGCAGGTCTGTCTGACATTCATTTTTATTATGTGCTAACTATTTCGCAGGTTCATTTCAATTTTTAATTTTAAAATCAAAATAGACACTTTTCCTTCCTACCAACAATCGGCCATTGATCCTTAGTTCTGCCATTAGAAATCAGCTCTGTAGTAACAAATGGTTACGTTTGTGTGTGAAAGAAAAGAGACTGAAAGTAAATGAGAAAATGTAAGTGCTTTTTGGGAAGTTATCTGTGAACAGATGTATCAGGTGCAATGATTTGTACTGTAGCATGTTCTTTGAGATATCTTCAGGTGACATTTCTTATTTTGTTATTTATTTCCCTTATTTGTTAATGCAAAGATTGATTTTGTTTGTGCAATTCAAGATAGTAGTGATATCTGATGGAGCTTTTAATGAGTTTAGCAATCCTTCATTGTGACCAAAGATGGCTGTGATGGTTTGGGAGTTCCCCGCACCCCCCCCCAACTTTGTAAAATCACCTAGACTAGACTCAGCCAACCAGAAGGACTGAAGCTCTATTTACAGCTTAGCACAATATACAAGCAGATGTATACACTATATACAGGAATATTTACAGAAATATACAAGTTAAAGGTAATACAGAAACACAACACCCCTCCCAGAAATCAGAGACCGCAGGAGGGGCTTCCAACCACCCTTCTACCTTCTCCCTACCCCTATACCTTACCCCAAGGTTTGGCTTACGCGCAAGAAGAGTCTGGAGGATTGGCCAGGGTGGGTTAGAAGAAAAGTAGTTAGTGAGATTACTCAGCAGAGAGGAGAAGGCAAGAAGCTAGAGAGCCCGAGTGTCTGTGCCTGAGTGTGTTATCTTTGTTTTGTATTCATATTCTTAAACATCTCAGCAAGCCTATGAGTGAAGTGGACAACACCAGTGTTTTTCTTTTCTCAGCCTGTAATATGATTTTCTCCATTAAAATATTCCAATTAGCCTCAAACCAGCACAATGGCAGAAATGGCTTCATGTTCAACTTTATTTCCTGCCTTCCATCTTTTTCCCCTGCGCTTTGTCTGCCCCATTCTTCCCTCCAGTTTTCCTTAGCTGTAGTGTAGTCTAATGTTTGAACAAGGCAACTGTATCAGTGGTTTATGAATTAATTAGAAATACTTCCTTTTAAACTCCTTTGTACATGCAAAATAATATGTAACATAATTGCACTTTAAAAGTAGAAACATAACCAAAAAAAAAAAAACCACTCTGCTGTATAAGAATATTATTACCTGTGTGAAATGAATTTCCTTACAGTGTGATTCAATACTAATTGAAAAATTTTAAGAAAATCCCAGTATAATGAGAAAAATGAACATACTAAATTATTGCATTATAGTATCTGCAATCCTAGATTATGTTAAAATTGATAAATTACCTTCTGCATGACAAAGCCTTTCAGACCACATTTTTAATATACATATGTCCCCTCTAATATTGAATAAAAATCCAATCAAGTGGCAATATTACAACAAAAAAAGTTCACAGAATCACAGAATCACAAAATGTTAGGGGCCGAAAGGGACCTCAAAAGATCATCTAGCCCAGCCCTCCTGCAGAGCAGGATGACCTATACCAGATCACACAGGAATGTGTCCAGGTGGGTCTTGATTATCTCCAGAGAGGGAGACCCCACAACCCCACGGGGCAGCCTTTTCCAGTCTTCTGTCACCCTCTCAGAGAAAAAAAATCATCTTCATGTTTAAATAAAACTTCCTATGCCTCCACTTCCATCCATTGCCCCTTGTCCTGTCATTGGGCATCACCGAGAAGAGACTGACTCCATCCTCTTGGCACTCACCCTTTACAAATTTATAAACATTAATGAGGTCAGGTTGTATAAAAGGGACAGTTGATCATATTACTGTTCTTATGATTGTTATCACTAATTTCATTTCATAAGGCAATAAGTAACTGCAACATATTTGAGGTATTGAGGTTCTTGTAATAGTATTTCATAATGCTATGATTCTATAAGTAAAATAGCTAGAGTATTGAAAAAGACACAAAAGCAGTCACCGAAGATCAGAGTATTCTGTAGTTTCTGTTGTGCTGTCTTCAGTATTATTTTTTAATAGAATCTTCTTTCTGTTCATCCACCTTTTTCTATAAAAGTGTTCCAACTTCTCCTACAGATAAATACATTAAATTGTAGCTTGGAGTGCTCTCAGATGACTTCCTTTGAGATTAAGTTCCCTTAAATGAAGGTTTGGTATTATTTTCATTGTGCTTAAGCTGATGAGCTTGGAGCTGGATATAATTGGCTCAAGGCCGATTTACTATGGGTCCTTTTAAAGATGGAAAATAAGTCAAGGTTTCCTGTCACTTACATTGTCATTGAAGTGTGTGGCAGGTTTCAAAGTTACAGAATCATAGAATAGAAATCTCCAGCTGCAACCAATTAAAACTTAACTTGAACTCAAGTTTGAAGTGGTCATGAATCACTGATGCTATAGGTAGTGCTGATGCCTCTTGCTAGCACCTCAAGCCAGCTTTGCACCCCAGCTAAGGTCCTTTCACTTCCTTGTAGCTCCAATGTGAGTAGAGCAGATCTATCACGTGGTGTTAGATGCTCTTTCACACTTGTGTATCTCAACATGTGCCCTGTCAATAATAAATTCCTCTGGAGTTTCAATTCAGACTTAGGCCAAAATCTGTTTTCGATGAAAATCACCCTAGGCAACTTACAAGGACCCTCACAGATCTTGAAACAATCTGAATGTTTGTAAGTCCTTCACAGTTTATTGATAATTGCTATGACTGTTGGGACTCAGAGAAAAATAGAAAAGAGCTCTTAAATTCTTAAAGAGAGTCCTTTTTCTAAGTTGGTACAAATTTCTACAAGAAATTCATAAAGAATTCATCAGTTAGTGCACAAAAAGTTAAAATAGTGCTGGGGTAAAGGCTTGATTCCAAATTACAGCTTCCTGAGGAGAAGTGGAAAGGGATGTGCTGATCTCTTCTTCCTGGTAGCCAGTGACAGGATGCTGGGAGGTGTTCATAGCTGTGCTAGGGAGGTTTGAACTGGACATTAGTGAGCATTTCTATATTGAAATGGTGGCCAAACACTCGAACAGGCTTGCTAGAGAGGTGACTGATGCTCCAGGCCTGTCAGTGTTTCAGAGAGATTTGAATATTGCCCTTAATAATATCCTTTAGCTTTTGGTCAGGCAGTTGGACTAGATAGTTGTTGTAGATCTCTTTCAACTGAAATTTCCTTCCCTTCCCTTCCCTTCCCTTCCCTTCCCTTCCCTTCCCTTCCCTT
>WBNM01014536.1:18082-28827 GCA_013399055.1 Ramphastos sulfuratus | reverse complement strand
CAGATTCTACCAGAGGAGGATTTACAGACAGGAGGAACAAGAGTCAAAAGTGCCAAGAAGGAGCTAGGACCAGAAGAGCAAGGCTCAAATCCAAGCACTGCTCCCTTCCCCCACCACCATTTGGGGCCCCTTCCACCTTGGGCACTGCAGAACCTGCTGGGGCTCAGGATGTCCACCTGGGCTCTCTGGGTGCTTGGAGGAGGGGAAGGAAACCCTGGGAGGGAGAAGACCTGAAGGGCCTCCAGGGGGTTGTAGAAGGTGTCCCAGATTCTACCAGAGGAGGATTTGTAGGCAGGAGGAGCAAAGGATCCTGCCACGGTTGGCACTGCAGCCCAGAGGCTTCTCTTGCTTTTGGGCAGCAGCAGCAGCAAGATGGTTTGGAGCTGTGGTCCTCACCACCTGCAGAGCAGCCCCCCCTGAGCTGCAGCAGCACTGCAGGCACTCCTCTGGAGGTGTCCTGGATGACCTCTGCCTGCTGGGGGGCTCCAGGGAGACCTCAGAGCAGCCTTGCAGGAGGCTGCAGGAGAGCTGGGGAGGGACTTTGGACAGGGGCTGGCAGTGCCAGGACAAGGGACAATGACTTTGAGCTGGGAGAGTGGAGAGTGAGAGTGGAGAGGAGGAAGACATTGTTGGCAGTGAGGGTGAGGAGAGACTGGCACAGGTTGCCCAGGGAGGTTGTGGATCACAGAATGTGATCACATTCTGTGATTCTGTGCTCCACAGCCTGCCTGGAGGTGTTCAGGGCCAGGCTGGATGAGGCCTTGAGCAGCCTGTGCTGGTGGGAGGTGTCCCTGCCCATGGCAGGAGGTTGGCACTGGCTGAGCTTTGAGGTCTCAACCCCTCCTATGGCTCTATGAGTCTCTGAACATTCAACAGGAAGGCACCAAAACCCCAACCCAGGCACCTCCCTCAGCTCCTGCTTTGAGAAGCAGTTCCTATGGAGGCCAAGGGAGCACTGACAGTTCTCACACCCAGCATGGCACTGCCAGGGAGGAGCTCTCTCCATCCACCCTGCAGGGTGAGATGTTCATCTGCAGCCAGCCTGTGGGTGGGGACAGCTGCAGCTCCATCTTTTCCCCTCAGGAGGTAGGGATGTGCCTTGCAATTGCAGACCCACAGCTTGTGCCAAGGAGCAGAACCCTGCAGGCTTCTCAGTTTTCCTGTTTGCAAGGGTTGGCAGTGCCAGGACAAGAGGCAATGGCTTTGAGCTGGCAGAGTGGAGATGAGGAAGAAATTCTTGGCAGTGAGTGGGTTTAAGAAGCCTGACAGGGGCATGTTTGTGGGTGCTGTGGACTAGGGAGCCAGGCAGGAATGGAAATCACAGGATCCCAGAGTGCCAGGCTGGAAGGGATCCCAAGGACCATCTTGGGCCAAGCTTTCCAGGTGATGGAGTTGAAATGAGCTGGCTCAGCACCCTGGCAAGCTGGGGCTGCAAAGTGCCCAGTGCAGGGCACTCCACTGCTTGCCCTGGGTTCTGGGGGGGACCTCAGAGCTGCTGCCAGTGCCTGAAGGGATCCTGCAGGAAGGCTGCAGAGAGACTTTTGCTAAGGGTGTCTAGAGACAGGCCAAGGGGGGATGGTTTGGAGTGAGGCAGAGCAGGGTTGGAGTGGAGCTAAGGAAGGAGTTGTGCAGCATGAGGGTGGTGAGACTCTGCCATAGGTTGCCCTGGCAGGTTGTGGAGCACAGAATCCTAGAATCAGATTCAGGGATTGTGATCCACAGCTTCCCTGGAGGTGTGTTCCAGGCCAGGCTGGATGAAGCCTTGAGCAGGCTGTGCTGGTGGGAGGTGTCCCTGCCCATGGCAAGGGGTTGGCACTGGCTGAGCTTTGAGGTCCCTTCCAACCCGTTCCATGCATCCATGAGCCATCAAAACTGGTGCTGTGTGGCAGGGCAGGGGGCAGTGAGGCTGAAGATACTGCTGGGGCAGTGCCAAAGCATAGCTGTTCCAGCCCAGGGCCCAGAAGGGGAGAGAGGCTGGCACAGAGCTGGCAGCAGCAGCTCCTGCAGCGTTGCCATGGCTCCCCCAACGCTTCCCAGCGCCAGAGGATGTTCTGCACACAAAAAAGCCTGCTTGGAAATGTCAGAGAACATCTTGGAGCAGCTCTGTGCAGAGCCCTGAGCAGTTTCCCAGCAGGGAAGAGGAGAGGGAAGCAGATGGGTCCTGGTTTCTGGGTGGGGGGGGTGAGCAAAGGCAGTGGTGGGCAGGGAGATGCCTGGTGCCAGAGCCCTGCTGCTCGCCCTGGGTTTGGCACACAGGGAGGCCAATGGCAGCTGAGGGCTTCCCTGCTGAGCCCTTCACTGCCAACCCCTTACCATGGGCAGGGACACCTCCCACCAGCACAGGCTGCTCAAGGCCTCATCCAGCCTGGCCTGGAACACCTCCCTGGGCAACCTGTGCCAGTCTCTCCCCACCCTCACTGCCAACAATTTCTTCCTCCACTCCATTCTCACTCTCCCCTCTGCCAGCTGAAAGCCATTGTCTCTTCTCCTGGCACTGCCAGCCCTTGTCAACAGGGAAACTGAGTCAGGGAAGGGGTGGGATGTCAGGGGGAGGTGGCACTCAGTCCAGAACAAAGGTCCCCTCCCAGGGAACACAGAAGAGTTGCAGAGCTTCAGCCCCAGCCCTCAGCTGGGAATGTCTCAAAGGTAGCAATCAGAAGGGTATGAGAAAGAGCAGCTCAGAGATCCAGCCCAGGGGATCTCAGCACATCTCAGCTTCCCATCAGCCAGGCAGGGCTGCAGGAGCAGCCCCAACCCTGCCGGGTGAGGTGAGCAGGATGCTCCAGCTCCAGCCCAGGTGCTGCCTTTAACCCCTTCGGTGCCTTGTGCCAACAGAAGATGGAGGTGGCTTTGGGAAGCCCCTCTGCTCATCAGGAAATGATGGAATCACAGAATCACTTAGGTCAGAAGAGACCTTTCAGCTCATGGAGTCCAAGCCTTCACCCAGCACTGTGCAGGGCACCACCAACCCACAGCCCCCAGCACCACAGCTCCATGGCTTTGATACCCCTCCAGGGATGGGGACTGCAGCACCTGCCCTGGGCCAGGCCTTGGCAACCCTCAGGGGGAAGGAATTGTTCCTCACAGCCAACCTGAACCTGCCCTGGGGCAACCTCAGGCCCTCCTATCCTATGGCTTATTCCTTGGGAGCAGAGCCCAACCCCAGCTGGCTGCAGCCTCCTCTCAGGGAGCTGCAGAGAGCAATGAGGTCTCCCTCAGCCTCCTCTTCTCCACACTAACCATCCCCAGCTCCCTCAGCTGCTCCTTCCCAGCCCTCTTCTTCAGACCCTTCCTCACCTTTGTTGCCCTTCTCTGGACCTGCTCCAGTCCCTCACACCCTTCTGGGAGTGAGGGGCCCACAGCTGACCCCAGGGTTCAAGCTGCATCCTCACCAGTGCCCAGCACAGAGCAATGATCCTTGCAGACTGCCCATGCCTCACTCACGTTGTGGCTTCCCAGCTCCCAACCTTCTCCCAGACTTTGCCACTGTCTGACTCCTTCATCCAGGGCTCAGAACTGTCCCTGCCTCCTGCCAGGAAAATGAATCAACACCTGGCTCTGCCTGGCAATGCCAGGGAGCTGCCAGCCTAATAGAACACAAGGAGCTGCCTCTGCCCTATCCCCACCTTGCCACCCCCCCAGCCAGCCACTCACTCTCCACCAGCTGAAATCCCACACCCACCCTCTCTGCCTGGCAGCTTTTCCCTGCCCAGGCCAGCTGGGAAGCCCTGGCAGCTCTGCTGCTGCCCAGGCAATGCCAGGACAAAGCCATCTCAACCATGCAGACGACCACAACACTTCACCTTCCAGTCGGGTGGGAGCTGGGCACCGAATCCCAGAGCAGGGAACATCTTGTCTCTGGAAGAGAAGGGCAAGGCATGGCTGTGGTCACACACAGCACCAGCTTGGCAGGGCTCTTGCTGTGGCCTCCCCCTTCTCCCCCTGCCCTGGCAGCGCAATGGAGCAGGAGCAGATCCCCCGTTTGACTTCTGCTCCAGCTTTGCTTCATGCCCCCAGGAAGAGCCTCTCCCTCTCACCACCCCCACCCCGGAGTCCCTTGCAGGTCACCACGGAGGTTAAGCCTCAAATGACCTCCCCATTTTGGTCCCCGGGCAGCCTGCTGGGACTGCGTTGTCCTCCCCAGCTGCTCAGCTCAGGGCACTGTGGGCAAGCAGGCAGCCCAGCCCTGCAGGCACGGCTGCTGAGGGGCACCTGCTTGGGCACTCAGGAAGCACCGGGGGGCTGCTCTCCAGCTGCGGATGCTCCAGCCCTGCTGCCCCACCCCTGCTGCCCCACCCCTGCTCGCAGCAGCAGCGATGGGGGACGGCAGAAACCTGTCCTGACCCTCTTCTCCTCCTGCATCCCGTGCGGGCTCCCAAGGAGCTTTCCAGGAGCAAGGGACTGTGGATTCCTGTGTGCCAGGTGAAGCCTGGCTGGGCTGGGGGAGCACTCCGGAAACCTGACCCGAGGTGTCCCTAGCCCCTCCTGGGATGGGAAGGACCCCCCAGGTTCCTTCCAGGCCACAACCCTATGTAAGCTTCTACTCTCTCTCTTGCTCCTGCCTTCGCCTGGCAGCATCTCCCTGCTGCTGCTCCTGCTGCTGCTGCTCACCACGGGGCCAGCCCCGCTGCCTCCTGAATCCAAGGACAAAATCCATCCCAATCCAGGNTGTGCCTGTGCCTGTATCTGTGCCTGTGCCTTTATCTGTGTGCCTGTGCCTGTGTGCCTGTGCCTGTGCCTGTGTCTGTGTGCCTGTGTCTGTGTGCCTGTGCCTGTGTGCCTGTGCCTGTGCCTGGATGTCTGTGCCTGTGTGCCTGTGTGTCAGTGCCTCTGTCTATATCTGTGCCTGTGTGCCTGTGCCTGTATCTGTGCCTGTGTCTTTGCCTGTGCCTGTGTGTCTGTGCCTGTGCCTGTATCTGTGCCTGTGTGTCTGTGCCTGTGTCTGTGCCTGTGTCTGTGCCTGTGTCTGTGCCTGTGTCTGTGTGTCTGTGCCTGTGTCTGTATCTGTGTGCCTGTGCCTGTGTCTGTGCGTCTGTGCCTGTGTCTGTGTGTCTGTGTCTGTGCCTGTGCCCGTGTCTGTGTGTCTGTGCCTGCATGTGTGTCTGTGCCTGTGTCTGTGTCTGTGCCTGGTTCTGTGTGCCTGTGTGCCTGTGCCCGTGTCTGTGCCTGTCTGTGTCTGTGTGTCTGTGCCTGTGTCTGTATCTGTGTCTGTGCCTGTGTCTGTATCTGTGCCTGTACCTACTCCCTTCCCTTCCACCTCTGCAACCTTTCCTTACCTTCAATACCTTTCATTTATTGTTGAAGTTACCTCTTAACATCCATACCTGTGCAAGGCTCTTCTCTGGGTGTTTTTTACCCCCTTTTTCACTCTTCTACCTAATTTGGGGAGGCAGCCTACACTGTGTTCCCATTGGGCTTGTGAGCTCTGGGGCAGCTTAAACAGCACCACCCTGGCTCTGCAGGAGCCCAGGCAGAGGCAGCCAGGAGCCCCCCGCCCCGGGGGAGGCAGAAGGTGCTTACGAGTCGTAGTCCTGGATGATCTGGCCCACAGCCCAGATGGCAGACAGGTACTCGTTGGTCCCCAGGGGGTTGATGTAGTGCAAGGAGGTTGGGTCCCGTGGGTTCCCGTTGGAGGCTGTGAAGTCAATGCCAACCTGGTGGGGAGGGGTGAGAGAGAAGCACAGCCCCAGGTGCTGTCAGCAGGCACCACAACAGAGCTGCCCACCAAGCCCCCAGCACCTCTGAGGGCCACACAGGCTGCCAGCAAGCCCCAAACAGCAAACTTCTGAGGAGGTTTGTTAGAACTGTGGAGAGGGAGCTGGGAGCCCTGGAGGGCACCAAGTTGCCATGGCACAGCAATGTGCCCTGGTGGCCAGGAAGGCTGATGGGGTCCTGGGGGGCATTAGGAGTGTGGGCAGCAGATGGAGGGAGGTTCTCCTCCCTCTCTGCTCTGCCCTGCTGAGGCCACACCTGGAATACTGCATCCAGTTCTGGGCTCCCCAGGTCAGGAGGGACAGGGACTGCTGCAGAGAGGCCAAGGGAGGGCTGCAAGGATGCTGCAGGGACTGCAGCACTGCCTGGTGAGGACAGGCTGAGAGCCCTGGGGCTGAGAGTCTGGAGAGGAGAAGGCTGAGAGGGGATCTGAGCAATGTCTGTCAATAGCTGAGGGCTGGGGGTCAGGGAGGGAGGGACAGGGACAGCCTCTGCTCACTTGTGCCCTGGCATAGGACAAGGGCAAGGGATGGAAACTGCAGTGCAGGAAGTTCCACCTCAGCAGGAGGAAGAACTTCTTGACTGGAAGGGTCTCAGAGCCCTGGCACAGGCTGCCCAGAGAGGTTGTGGAGTCTCCTTCTCTGGAGCCTTTCCAGCCCTGCCTGGATGTGTTCCTGTGCCACCTGTGCTGGATTCTCTGCTCCTGCTCTGGCAGGGGTTGGACTGGAAGCTCTCTGCAGATCCCTTCCAACCCCTGACATCCTGTGATCTGTGAAATTCAGCTCTTCACCACCTCTAAATCCATTCACTGCTGGCAGCCTCACTTTGCACCAGCCAGCAGCACACAGAACCACAAAACCACAGAACTGTGAGGCTAGAAAAGACCTTGGGTTCACCAAGGCCAACCACTCACCCAGAGCTCACATCCCACCACTGCTGGTCAGTCACCACCACTGCACCACCTCCCTCAGCACCACATCCAGACCTCTGCTAACCACCTCTGAGCAGAGGCACAGCCCAGATGAGCTCCATCAGCTCACCTGAGCTCCAGGGACACCTGAGGGATTCTGCTCCCAATCCATAACAGTAAAGGATGAGGTGAGACTAGGCTGAGACTTTGGCCTGGCTGGGGCAAAGGGATGGCACAAGCCAGGATGTGACACCAGGCTGTACTCAAGGTGGCTGGTAAAAGGGACCTGAAGGGACAAGGGGCTGGGGGCTTCAGCTGGAGGCAGGTTTAGATTGGAGACAAGGGAGGACTGTTGAGAGTGAAGGTGGTGGCAGACTGCAGGAGGCTGCCCAGGGAGGCTGTGGAGGCCCCCAGCATGGAGTGCTGGAGGTTGGGGTGCACAGGCCTTAGCAACCTGGGCTAGGGGAAGATGCTCTCTGGGCAGGGGGCTGCACTCTGACTCTCCAAAGATCCCTTCCAACCCAAGCCTCCCACTGGTTCTATGAACACCCAACTGCTTCACCAGGCACCCAGGCAGCCTGACCAAGCCATGGTTCACTGCTGAGCTCTGCACTGCACCCAGCTCCTGCACAGCCCCATGGGCACACAGCAAGAGGCAAACTGAGGCACAGCAAGGAGTGGAGCCACACAGGCACATGCCCTGCTCATGCAAGTGAGGCCACTGAGAGCACTCAGGCAGCAGAGTGCAGAGGGACACAGCACATCTGCCTCCAGTGCCTGTGCCCTCTCCTCTGCAGCTTCAGCCCTTTGCTCCTCCACCACCTCCCTCAGTCAGGAGGACACCAAACTGCAGAGTGCAGGAGCCAAGGTCCTGCTGCCAGCTCTGCTGGACCTGGCATTTCTGGGGGTGGTTAGCGTGGAGGAGGCTGAGGGAGACCTCATTGCTCTCTGCAGCTCCCTGAGAGGAGGCTGCAGCCAGCTGGGGTTGGGCTCTGCTCCCTGGGCTCAGGTGATAGAAGGAGAGGAACTGGCCTGGAATTGTGCCAGGGGAGGCTTAGGCTGGAGAGGAGGAAAAATGTCTTTGCTGGTGGAGTGGTCAGGGATTGGCACAGGCTGCCCAGGGAGGTGGTGGAGTGCCCATGGTTGGAGGTGTTGCAGGCCATGGCACTTGGGGCCAGGGTTTGGTGCCCATGGTGGTGCTGGGTTGCTGCTGGGCTGGATGCTCTCAGAGAACTTTTCCAACCCAACCCACCCTGCAGTGCTGCTCCCATTTCAAAGCCCATTTGTGCTCTCCACATTGCTCTCCCACGCCAAGCCCCCAGCACAGCAGCACACACACAGCTCTCCCAATCCCTCCTGTTCCTATGGCAACTCTTCCTCCTCCTCCTCCTCTCCCCCCAACATGTTTTCAGACAAGACAACAAAGCAGAAACTGAACTGCTGCAAGTAGCTGCAGCTCTCTCCAGAGCACTCTGCAGAAATGGGGACTCCTGTGCTCTGATGGCTTCACTCAGGGCCAAAATGTCCTCTGCCAGCTCCTCCTGACAGGCTGTGGCCCAGCTTGAACTAAGGTGGAAATCCCAGAATGCATTAAATAGGAAGAGACCTTCCAATTCCCCCCACAGGCAGCAGGGACACCTCCAACCAGAGCAGGCTGCACAGAGACACATCCAGGATGATCCTTGTCTCCTCAGGCACCTCCCTGGGCAGCCTGTGCCAGTCTCTGCCCACCCTCACTGGACACAGCTCCCTCCTGATGCCCAACCTAACTCTGCCCTGCTCCACTTCCAAACCATTGCCCTCAGCCTGTCCCCACAGGCCCTTCTGAACAGTCCCTCCCCAGCCTGCCTGCAGGTCCACTGCAGGTATTGCAATGCAGCTCTAAGGTCTCCCTGCAGCCTTTTCTTCTCCAGGCTGCACAGCCCCAACTCTGCCAGCCTGGCCCCACAGCAGCCTCTCTCCAGCCTCTGAGGATCTCTGTGGCCTCCTCTGGAGCTGCTCCATCAGGTCCCTAAGATGCCAGTAAAAATGCATAAAACCACCTCAGTGCCAGCCCAAAGCTTCTCAGCTGCCCTCAAATCAAGGAGAGCTTCCAGATGCAGCTGGAGAGTGGTGAAGCCTGCAGTGGGGAGAAGCTGATCATGCTCTGTGAGGGGGCATGGACTCATGGAATGGGTTGGCTTGGAAGGGACCTCAAAGCTCAGCCAGTGCCAACTCCCCTGCCATAGGTAGGGACACCTCCCACCTGCACAGGCTGCTCAAGGCCTCATCCAGCCTGGCCCTGAACACCTCCAGGGAAGGAGTATTTTGAAAGAGCTCAAGGGCAGGCTGGTTGAGGCCTTGAGCAACCTGAGCTAGTGGGAGGTGTCCCTGCCCATGGCAGGGGGTTGGTACTGGATGGTGTCAGGAGGTCCTTATGCACATGTAACCTTCAGCCAAAGCCCACCCTGCTCTCTCCAGGCTGTTGGACACCTGGCAGCAATGACCCTAAGCCCTCCAGGTTTAGCAGCAGGAGAGGGCAGCTGCTGATGGTCATGCAAAGCCATCCCAGCTGGTGCCAAAGCTCCTGCAGGACATCCCTGCCCAGCTGCAACCACTGCACACAGTGGGTGAAGAGCAGCTAAGGTCCTTCTGGGTGAAGAGCAGCTAAGGTCCTTACGGTGAACATCAGCTGGCAGCCTCCCAGGATGTAGTCCAGGAAGGAGAAGTCTCTGGTGATCTGCAAGGAAACCCCAGGAGGTGTTTCAGCAACCTTCAGCACTGCAGAGCCACAAACTGCCACCTGCAAAGTGTGGGTACTGCAGTCTGAGCCTTCAAGGAGCTGCAGCCACCTGGCAAAGCAGTGGGAAGAACCATTTGGGTCTCTCATGGCAGCCTTTGGGCACTTCAGAAGCCCCCTGGGGCCAAGCAAGGTCTTGTGTTGATCTCGAGCTGGGGTGGGAGGCCTGGACAGGGATTCCTCAGAGCTGGAAGTGTTCATTGTGATGAACTAAATGGAACAACCTCTCCTCCTGGCCAAAATGTTCTCACACCAGCTGCAGATCTGCTGTGGGAAGAGCTGTGCTGGAGCTTTCCCCACTGTGCCTCTGCCACACTTCATTACCACCTCAGCCCAGAAGGGCCTCACCCACCAGCACCCAACCCTTGCTCTTGAGGAGACACCAAGCAGCTGGAGGTGCCCACAGCTTGGGCTTCATGCAGACACATCCCATGCCTAAACATCTCCTCCTGCATCTGTGGGCACCTGGGTGCAGGGTGGCACCTCAGATGCCTCAAGAAAGCCCAGCAGAAAGGCAGTCCCATCCCAGAAGCTGCTCTAGGCCACTGGAGGCAGAAGAGGTGGTGGGACCTCAGGAAGACCTGAGCTTGGCCAGGGGCAGAGGGAAATGTCCCAGCATGGTGCTCACCTTGCAAGACTTGACAATGATGATGCCAGAGTTCTTGTAGTTCTTCTTCTTCTTCTGCTTTTTGGGATTGATGCACTCCAGCTCGAGCTGCAGGGCAGGAGAAGACACCAAGGTGAGAGCAGTGCTGGGCTGGGCAGCTGCAGATGCCACCAGAGGCCACATGCTGTGGGCACCCTTCATGACTGGCAGCGAGCTGCTGGGGCTGCATGGTGGAGATGGAGGCAGAGGAGCTGCTTGGGAAGGGACTGCTGCTGCTTTTTAGGGGCTCTAACAGAGCTGTTTGGGGTAGAAGAGCCCTCTGAAAGCATCCAGTCCAGCAGCAACCCAACCCCACCATGGGCACCAAACCCTGGCCCCAAGTGCCATGGCCACACAGCTCTGCAACACCTCCAGCCATGGGCACTGCACCACCTCCCTGGGCAGCCTGTGCCAATCCCTGACCACTCCACCAGCAAAGACATTTTTCCTCCTCTCCAACCTAAGCCTCCCCTGGCACAATTCCAGGCCAGTTCCTCTCCTTCTGTCACCTGAGCCTAGGGAGCAGAGCCCAACCCCAGCTGGCTGCAGCCTCCTCTCAGGTAGCTGCAGAGAGCAATGAGGTCTCCCTCAGCCTCCTCTTCTCCACACTAACCACCCCCAGCTCCCTCAGCTGCTCCTCCCCAGCCCTCTTCTCCAGATTCTTCCTCACCTTTGTTGCCCTTCTCTGGACCTGCTCC
>WBNM01014535.1:0-25841 GCA_013399055.1 Ramphastos sulfuratus | reverse complement strand
CCAAACCCACATCACCATTCCTCTGTTGCCTTAGGAACAGTAAATGTTGATAGATAAATCACTAGATGAGGAGTTAAAAAGACCTGAATCCTTGCTTGTTAAACAGCACTGAGCAAATACCTTCTGGAAGCTTCAGTATCACTCATGGTGTGATGAGAATGGCGCAGCATGCTGCATTTGCAAATCATCATCTGTGGGAGGAAGAAGTAATCATGTATGAGGGAAGCCCTTTATAGAGTAAATAAATCAGCCTTTTGTCTGTTATCTCTATTTTTATGTAAAAGAGTGTAGGAGTATTTTAATAGGATGTCATCATGGGTGGATGACTTTAGTTTTCTGTGTGAAAAACCCCCTAGCAGGACCTAAGTAATTAAATTGTTCTAGCTTCAAAGCTTTGTTTGTATTGGTGGCAGACAGATCCCAGCCTCAGCACACTGATTTAGTGGTGAGATGTTTACAGGCTTGCAAAATGCTAGTCTGGGAGAGAGACCAAGCCTCTTTTGACTTAAAAATGCAGCATCTGGATGCGGTGTCTTCCACTTGCTTTCTGCTCTAGGAAGGTCTTTTGACTGCATTCATCAGGCAGCTGAAGCAAAGACCCAGATTTGTTTACTTTGTACAGTCAGTGTAAATGTCAAGAAAATTCTGGGGCCTGTATTTTTTTTCTGGAAACATTTTACTCCAGAGGGGTTGTGAATCGCAAACACTATAGATCAGCTCAGCAAGAAGTGCAGTGTTGGGGTTTTATTTTGCCCAGGATGTTAAACCTAGAATTCTTTCACTTACTAGCTTTTACACCACTTCTCTCATGTAGCTGATAATAAGGGGGTTAGAGAAGGCAGAAGTTTTTCCTGCTTAAGGGAAAAGTTGGCAATGATGACAATAAGGGAATCTAAAAGCCCCAAGATTTTGCCCCTTTATTGTGTATGAATTGGAATGGGCTCAGAACAACTTTTGTCATTTGTCTCTTTTCAGACAATAATTTGGACAAGGCAGACAGACCCATGACAGACGAGCATGTGATGAAAAATGGTGTGAATCAGAATGGTAAGTGCCTGTTCTGTGGAGCAGTTGGTGATAATGACCCAATACACCAGCTGTCCAGGAGCGCTTGGAGTTAAAGGTTCAGAGCAGCTTCTATGTAATCGTTCTCACTGGAGGCATTGAGGGTGTTTGTGCCATGCATGCTGAACATGTGTCCTTTGTGGGATACACCTCATGTGATCTCTTTGTTTCATGATCCCTTGCCCTGGAAAACAGCCTCCTGAGGTCTAAGTGTGTAGCTGACCGTGGTGTAAGTGATGAAGGTGAATACTTGCCTTGTGGGGAGCTGTTCTTGGGGAGAGATGTTGGCTTTCTGGTGTTGGCTGATGTTGGTAAGATGTTGAGTTGTAGCTCAACTCACTCTTGCACAATAGGCAGTACTTTGAAGCTGAGTAAGGCAGGGGACTACAGTTGGTTTCTGATCTCTCTCCAGACACCCTTAAGGAGAACAGCAGCTTGCTGGACAAGCATGCAGATAGCTGTGGTGTAAATGGAGGAGGTAAGTACTGTGCTATGCAGCGGTGGGGTTTTTTTTGATTTTTTTGTTTGTTTGTTTGTTTGGTTTGGTTTTTTGTTTTATTTTGACATTTTTCCTAAGACTTTTTGATACGAAGTTATGGATTGCACCGTGAGTGCTTAGTGCCCTCTGTTCTTGGGATCTGTAAGGAATCTCAGCACCAGTGTGTGGAGTTGGGTATGAGGAGAGAGGGGAAGTGTTGTGTGATTGCTTCATGGGGGGTAAAGCATATCAGTCAGCACTATTACTGATGATGTTCAAATAGCCTGGCCCTCAGTCAGATCACTCTTGATCCATCTGAGCCAGAGAGAGGGGAGCATTTTAAGCTCCAGAATTGCCTGAGCATTACCTGTTGTGCTTGCAGGAATGACCCAGGGTGGAGAAGGTGTAAGTGGGGAGCACCTGAGGAACTCTTACCCACATTAATGAAGGTATGTGAGGGTTCAGCTCCATGTGTCTCAGGAGTGTGCAGTCGGGCACAGAGGCTACAAGTGGCAGTATTGGGCCAGGCCATGTATGATCCTGACACTGTTTTGCTGAAGTAGAAACCAGAGCAAGAATTATTAGGAGGGAAGAGTGTGTGTGTGTGATGGGCATGTGCATGTGTGATCTGTGTTAGAGAAACAGATGTTTATGATGGAAGCATTCAAAAGACTGACCAATTCAGACAGTTTTAAAACATTGTATTGTTCGAAATTACTAACATTAATAACACGCTTCTTGCTCACGCTTGCACTTGGACTTTTTTCCATGCCTTAACAAGTGATAAAGGCTTATAGTGGTTGTGCTGTCAGTAAGGAGGTATGAGTTTGTGTCAGTAAATTGACAAAGAAGAATTACACTTCATCAATATCGGTGTTATAGAACAGCATAGAATTGTTAAGGTTGGAAAAGACCTCTAAGATCATCAAGTTGTACGTAGTGTATAATCATTTACATATTGTATAGTAGTGTTCTATTCTGTCTCTGTAACAGTTTTATCTTCTGTTATGAGTGCCACTGATGGTGAGCCAGGGGTTGGTTTAAGGGACCAAAAATTCTATGCAGATTTGTCTCAGCATTGGTGAGAGAATTGTTTGCTCCGTAGAGATTTTTCTCCTGTGACTGCTACTCAGGTGGAACCAACACAAGGAACCTAACTTTAGTGCCTTGCTCCTGCACCTAGGGTCTGCTGTGGAACTTTAGGACCCTGAAGACTCCCTAGTGACAGTACTGGCCATGCCTTCCACCACCAAGTGGAGATGACATGGCTACTTTTTGCAGCAGTATGAAGTTATAAAAGGTATCACAGTGTGGCAGAGAGAAGAATTTGCTGGACTAGAGACTCTGTTGCATGACCTGCTGGAGAATCTGCTGCAGGCACCTTGAGAGATCTGCTGCACAGTGCGGGCTTGCAGCACATCTATTGCAGTGGCTGGGAATCTGCTGTGGGGCACTGCTGCCATCATCATCTCTGTGAGCTGCTGTCACCTCTGAGGAGCTGCCATTCCCAGCACAGTTCTCCCTACAGATCAGACCACCGTGGTAGCTATACATGTTGCCTGTTAAGTAAAGTGGTCTGGCACGTGACTGTTTTGAGTCTTAATTTTGTACTCCTGAATGTTAAGCTAGCCACAATACAATATCCAACTGGGTATCACTCAGAAATTAAGCTCAGCCACCCACAGCCCTTCTGATATCCGAGGACAAGCTGGAAAGCAAAGGGGTTTCATTTCTGCCAAATTATCCACCATTGGATCGTGACAACATTGTGTCAGGATGTTAGGTGAAGCTGTGCCAGCTTTGGTGCTGTTTGCAATCTTCCTGGGGACAGAACATTTTGCCTGTTCTGTGGTGAGTGTGAAACCTGATGCTTAGCACCACAGCTATAAAATGAGAGGATAACAGTAATTTAATTTCCAGGCTCTCTCACTGCATAGACACAAGCAAACAGCAGCTTTCACTTTAAGATGATGATGTTCTTTAGTCTTGGCATCAAGCTGGCATAAGTCAGCCATAGGTAAAGAGGCAAATCTGCTTCTGCTTAGATTTTTAAGGATGCAAATCATAAAAAATACTTCAGACCTATTCAGGAACTTGAGAACCAAAACAGAGACATCTTTCTTTTTCTTCTTGTCTACATAGATGGTCACCATGTGTCACCATATGCTGTTCTTTCAGACTGTCTCCTGGCATCTTATCCTGGGTTGGAATGGTGCTGAACTGTAGAGATTAGTGGAAGGGAGGGGTCATGCTCTCAAAATGGGGCACATCTGATTGGTTCCCTTTGTACTGTTGCTCTGTATGCACCAAGATGCAAACACCAATATATCATAATTGTTGAGGTTGAAAAAGACCTCTAAGATCACCAACTCCAACTGAAGTAAGTGGGTCTTGTGTGTGCTTTACTAGAAATCAGCCTGGTGAGAGATTAATGAATGTTGTATGCAGTGCATTAGGTTGGGCACATAGTTGGAGCTTCCTGGATTCTAGTTTCTGTGCTGTAACTTGTCTTTATCTTCAGCTTCCTTGCTTGTTTTGTCAGAGCTCTTTTTGCACTCCTTGAAAGAGAAAAACTCCAAAAACATCTGTCATTACTTTGTGGAAGAAATAGCAGCAGCATTACCTGCTTGTGTGGTGCACAGGTGATGTTAAGGTTATAGACCTGAACCTTTGCGTAAAAGTAGAGTCTGAAGTGCCTGGTTGTGTGATCTGAAGTCATGGGGTCAGAACACCTCACAGGTCACCAACTGCTTAGCATGTGGCTGGTAGTAAGTGATAAATGCTCTTAACATGTTCTTGTTACAGAGGAAGGTCTAACCATAAACACATAGTTCTGGTAGAAGAGCTAGTGGCTGTTGGATACGGTGAGTCGTGTAGATGCTGCTGTAACTGGATTGGTTTGGATCATGTGGACAATATGTTAATTGATTTTCACACTTCATTAACATTTAAAGTTTGCAGTATTATTGTATAACTAGTTCAGTTTCTAAATGAGAAGACATAATTTACCTTTGTGCTTGCTTTTTTTTTCGTTTCAGGTCTTAAATCTTAAGCAAGAAATTACTTTGTGAGCTGAGCAACAATGGATTGGAAGTGGTAGAATTTAGCAACATAGGAGCTGCTGCTACCTTTTCTCTTGCACATCTTTCACAAGAAACAAAAGCTCATCAGCTTATGTGATGGTTTGGGAGTCACCTGCCCCCCACACAATGAAATCACCCAGACTAAACTCAGACAGCTGGAAGTTACAGCTTAGCACAATTTACAAGCATACATATACTTTTAACTGTATATTGTGTAATACAGAAACGCAAAATCCCTCCAAAACAATCAGATTGCCAGGGGGATCCCAAACCAAACCTTCCTCCCCCCATTTCCCCTTTTTCCCTCCCGTCAGAAATAACCAGATCAAACCTGTATCTCACATGATAAATCTGGAGAGATCTGAGGTGAGATGTCAAAAAGACAAAAAGGAGATTAGAGGATATAAAGGGTTAAGTTTTGAATGAGGTGCAGTTTTGAATCAGCACCTTTTTCCTGTCAAAAAAACCTGCATTTCCATCAGGAAATAAATGTACCAGATAAACACTCTGCAAGATCTCCTGGACCTGTCAGAAGAATGACCTGTCAGTTACCACTAGTGACTGGCTGCCAACTGGATGTGGCTTTGTTCACCACCACTCTATGCCCAGCCGTCCAGCCAGTTCTTAACCCGTCACAGAATGCCTCATCCAAGCCATGGGCTGCCAGCTTTGCTATGTCAGACAGTGTCAAAGGCCTTGCTGAAGTCTAGGTAGACTATATCCACAGCCTTCCCCATGTCCACCAGGTGAGTCACCTGGTCATAAAAGACATCAGGTTGACATTGTAACTGGAACAAAGCTGCTTTTTTTGCACTTTCAGGGACCTTTTTCATGTCTTGACTTTTTGCTTTCGCTTCGTGTTATTTAAAAGAATATCAATGTAAAAGTGTATTGTCTGATTGTGACTGCAAAGAAAACTCAAAAACTGAGGTGGTATGTGCACTGCAGTTAGGAAAGAATACTATATATTTCTGTTTCAAGTATCAAGCTATGAGCTGTGAATATTGTATGCTTCGTGCCTTCTGTATGCTGGTCGTTTACTAAAGATAACAATTGATATGCACTGATAAATACCTGAAAGGTGTACATCAACAAAATGAGGCCATGTTGTTTTCAGTGGTGCCTTTCACAGAACAAGATAAAACGGGTATAAATTATAACATGGGAGATTCCACTTGAACATAAGGAACAACTTTCCTTTAAGGGTGCTGGAGCACTGGACCAGACTGCCCAGAGAACCTGTGAAGTCTGTCTCTCTGTGCAACCTGATCTAGGTGAACCCAATGTGGGGGCTAGGACTCCAACCTACCACCCCCTTCCAACCACTACTATTCTGTGGCTTGTGCCATTCCCATCAGTCCTACTTCAGAGCTTGTCAGGAATTTTGCATTAGACAGCTCTATAATGGTGATTAAACTACCCTGGTTTGGTTCTCTGGATTTTTTTTTTTTTTCCCCAGTTAGAGAATCTTGTTACTAACAGGATGAGAAAGGTCATTTTCCACTGTTGAAGGAGGTGCAGACCCTATGCGCACCAATTAGATAATCACTTTGCTCCTTGAACTGCAGTGAAGGATTGAATGTTGAGCCAGACCACCTTATGTTTACCATTTTAAAATATTTTAAAATATTTATTTTTTCTTATTTTTTCTTTTATCAAACTTTATTAAATGTATTTATAATAAATAAAACCTGCATGTATTTATATCTCAAATAAAAGTAACTTGTCAAAATAATCTTTAACCTGAAGTGATTTATTATACGTACTGAGTTTGTTTCTGAGTCACAGCTCCTGAGCCAAGTGTCCTGCATTGCACCTTCAGTGGGTTTATCAGAATGATGCTGTCTACTTCTCAGACACTTTTTACCAAATTTCCACACACAGATGTCTTTTGTCATGTATCATGTTGCTTTCTTTTATCAGTATGAGAAATAATGGTAAAAAATGATTGCCTGGAGGGATTGGCTGAAACTGCTCTCAAACTACCAGTTCATGGAATACACTGCATTTGTCTTGGGCAACTGAATACTAAACAGTGTGCAAAAGTTCCACAAGATGTGACTTGGAAAATTCCTTGGCACCTGATACCAACATTTTCCAAAGAAAAAAGCAATGACCTTCAAAATAAGTAAGCTGAAGTCTTAATCATGATTTGTGGAATTTTGGAGCTTTAGCAGAAGCAAAAAAAAAAAAAAAATAACCCAAACGATGCAGTGATCTGACAGGCTGAGGTAAGACAAAGAACTCTAAAGGTTCATCAGTGTCTCGCTGCCTGCTTTCATCCACTCCCTTTGCAGTCTCTGTTGTACATGAGAAACTTCTGCCTGCTGGTAGAAGCTTGTCTGAGCTTCACAATTCTCAAAGCAAGAATGAAGCTCAGGCCTTTAAAAAAATGTATTTATATTGTTTCTTTGTTTTTTTATGAGTAGGTTTTTTTTAAATTTAATTTATTTTGGTTTTGCGTAGGGATGTGAAACCAGACATTTGGAGGAGCAAACTGACCTGACTTCCTACTAGTTTTGGTGACAGCAGTGCCATTCCCTGGGTCTCGTCTCTCCAAATGTCTTCTGTGTAGTAACTAAAGAATAAATATATATTTTTTTTTTCTGTGAAAATTTTGTTTCACACCTTGCCTTGTGAATGCAAGGATAGATTGTTTTCAATAGCAGACAGCAGAGCCCACTTGAAATGCAGAGTTGCTTCTGGCTCATATACACCTTGAGTCCAGGAAGTGGTGACTATGCCAGAAAGCAAGCCTGTCCTCTGCCAGGACATCATGCTGATGATGAGATCTGACTGTTCCTAGTAACAGAAACTCACATCAGTAGGAGCTGCTGCTAGGTGCTTGTGCTCACGAGCCGCATTGCAACTGATTGGTTTTCTTTCTTGTCTTACTCTGATTTGATTAGCGATAAGTTAATTTTTCCCCATGTCAAGTCTGTTTGGCCCACAATGGTAACTGCTGAATGATCTCTCTACCTCCTTATTTCAACCCCAAAGCCTTTTGTTATATTTTCTCTATCCCATCCATTTGAGGAGGCAAGTGATAGAGCAGCTTTGGAGGGCACCTGACATCCAGCTGGGTTCAACCCACCAGAGCCTTAAAACTAGGGACAGACTGCAAGGAGGTGATGCACAGCCTTTGTGATACCCTACTGCTGGAACACAAGTTTAGGATGCTCTTTGAGCAGTATCAGGTTAACTTCCTATACCCAAAGCACCAAGGAGGAGTTGAGCTTGTGCCTTGCCACTGTCACTGGGTGCAGTTTGAGCTGTGACATAGGTATGAGGACATGAAATGTTTCTATGGAACCTAATGAGCTTGTGAGCAAAATTCTGAGGAGCTCCATCTTAAGCTTGAGGGGACCTTCTTCCTTAAAAGGTGATGAGAAGAGCTGGGTGTAGGGTACCTTTTGGGCCACTGTGGCTTGACTGTTGCAGTCATGGGAGAAAAAGAATCATAGAATTGTTTTGGTTGGAAAAGCCCTTTAAGATTTAGTCCAACTATCAAGCTAATACCACAATGACAGTTAAACCATGTCCCAAAGCACTATGTATGTTTTTTTTAACACCTACGGGGGTGGTGACTCCACCACCTCCCTGGGCAGCCTGTTCCAAAGCCTGGGCACTCTTTCAGCACACGGGTTTTTTTTTCCTAATAGCCAATTTAAACCTTTAAAGCTTGAGGCCATTTCCTCTTGTTCTGTCACTTGATACTAGGGAGAAGAGAAAAATACCCACCTTGCTCCAACCTCATTTAAGGAGAGAGTGAGAAGATCTTGACCTTCTCTAAACTGAAAAACCTCAGTTTCCTCAGCTGCTCCTCCAGACTCCTCATCAGATTCACTGTCTTCTGGACATGCTCCAGCACCTCAATGTCCTTCTTGTGGTGAGAGTCCTAAAGCTGAACAAGGTATTTGAAGTGTGGCCTCACCACTGTTGAGTCCAGGGGGACAATCACTGCCCTGGTCCTGCTGGTCAGACTATTCCTGGTACAGGCCAGGACGCTGTTGGCCTTTTTGGCCACCTGGGCACATGCTGGCTCACATTCAGCTGTCTGCCAATCAACACTCCCAGATATTTCTCTGCTGGGCAGCTTTCCGGCCACTATGCCCCAAGCCTGTAGCATTGCATGGGGTGGTCGTTGCCTTGGTTTGAGCTGGAATCAGCTCTGGACTGAGGACAGAAGGAATTTACCCCAAAGGAGTGAATAAAAACACTGGCACAGAATTGGATGTTACATGGAAATACTATTTACAAAAGTAAAACAATTACAAAAGGTACCAAGGTAGAAGCATATATGTATGTTTAGAATCAATCCTGACCTAGCTCATCCCATGCTAAGCCTCAAGACAGGCCTCAGTAGGCCTCAACCGGCCTCAACCAGCCAAGCCTCCACTGCCCTCTCTAGAGCAGGCCTCAGTGGCCTGACCAGAAAATAACTTGCCAGAGTAGGGCTGCTCCCACACAAACCAGAGCAATAACAGCAACCACATGCTCAGAGGAGAGAGGAGGGAGGGACTGGAGAGTCTGCTCTTTACATGGGGAGATACAGGAATGGGAAAGAGAGTAACAGATTACAATATCCTCCCTCTGGGACAAACTGTTTGACTTTCCTGTCCCCCGGAAAAATTTACCTTTTTGGTTGTACCAATTAACCCTAAACCTACAATAGATGTCACCCAAGTGACCCAGCACTTGGCCTTGTTGAATCTCATACAGCTGGCCTCAGTCCATCGATCCAGCCTGTCCAGGTCCCTTTGCCAAGCCTTTCTGCCTCCCACTCAGCACTCCCACTCAGGTTAGTGTCATCTGCATACTTACTGAGGGTACTCTCAGTCCCCTCATCCAGATCAGCGATAAAGACTTGTAGCTGTTTGAGCCTATGTGCCTTTAGAGATCACAAAGTTACAGACCTTCAGAAGCTAGAGTGTCCAGGAGCTGTATCAGACAGTGTAATCTTTGCGTTTCTTCCCATAATCCTGCATCCCTATGAAGACGGTTGTGAAGTCAGAATCTTCTCTTCTCCTCCCCATCTCCCTTACTGGCAGCATGGGCTCCCTTATCTTGGGTTTTGGTATGAGGGAGGCTTGCAGCCTGGCTAGGCCTTGGCAGAACAGATTTGGGCCTGGCTAGGGAGGTATGGGGAGAGAGGGTGCATTTGAGGTTGGGGGAAGGCTTTGGAAGTTTCTAGCCTAATGAGATTGTTGTAAGCCCAGGTCGCAGGACTGGGCCAAGGCCGGATATGAGTTTATGTATTTTATGCTTTGCTATGCTCACCACTATGTAGAACTGTAGCATTATAGCTTGTGAGTTGCTTCTCCATTTAAACTTTCCAATTCTCCAATCCACTGCATGTCAGGGTTATTCTTTCACCCCTTTTGGAGCAATAGAGCAATCTGTCTGCTCATTAAAACACAAGATTTTAAACAGAACTGTGACTGTGTATCCACTTGTAATCAGTGTGTCCTATGTCCAAGGACATATCTAAGTTTCCTCCTTCTCAGGATTTTTTATGACCTGAACATAGAACTTGAGGATAATGCAGCTTCTGCTTCACCCGTCTTGAGTATCTTAGCATAGGCCTGTGAATCCCAAAACTTTTTTGAGCAGGTAGAGAGACAAACTGTGCTCTTCTATTTTAAAAAAACTGAACAAACAAACAAACAAAAATATATATGTATATGCGTGTGTGTATATATATATTCCTAGCCCTATAAATTTCAGATTTGTTTCCCTCTTTAAACTGTGTTTTCCTTTTCTGTTATATCCACTTGTGCTTGTCTGCCATTTATCTTCACAGGGGAATTCAGTGGCCTTTGATTATGCATTTTTGATCCCTTTTCTGTTCCTGGAGGAGAGGGGAAAGAATATGTAGAGAGCTGAATGAGGAAGATGGGAGAGATGGGAAATGAGCAATCAGAAGTGCTCACCAATCCACTCTCCATCATTTTTCAGCTGTCTTCACTAATTATTGAGGTTCCTTTGGACTGGAGGTTACCAAACACAACACACATCTATGAGAAGGACTGGAAGGAGGATCCTGTCAGCACGACCTCAGTGCCAGGAAAAGTCATGGAGTGGATCACCTTGAGTGACATTATGTATCATGCGCAGGACAAGAAGATGATTTGGCCCAGACAACACGGGTTTGTGAAGGACAAGCCTTGATTAACAAATCTGATTTTCTTCTATGACAAGATGACTCTCCTGGTGGATGAGGGAAAGCCTATCAATGTTACCTACCTGGAGTTTAGTAAGGCCTTTGACACTGTATCCTACAGCATCCTCCTGGATAAACTGTTTGTGGCTTGGACAGATGGATGCTTTGTTGGGTGAAAATTTGGCTGGAGGGCTGGGCCCAGAGAATGGTGGTGAATGGAGTTAAATTCAGTTGGTGGCTCATCCCAAGTGGTGGTCCCCAGAGCTCAGTTCCGTTTAACATCTTTATCAGTGATTTGGATGAGGGGATTGAGTGCACTCTCAGTAAATTTGCAGATGACCCCAAGTTGGATGGGTGTGTTGGTATGCTGAAGGGCAGGAAGGGTCTAGGCAGACTGGATAGATGGGCTGAGTCCAATACTATGATACTCAACAATGTTAAGTGTTGAGTGCTGCACACTGGCCACAACAAACCCATGCAATGTTCCAGGCTTGGGGAAGGAGTGGGTGGAGAGCTGCCCAGTGGAGAAGGACTTGAGGGTGTTAATTGACAGACAGCTGATTATGAACCAGCAGTATGCTCAGGTGACCAAGAAGGCCAATGGCATCCTGGCCTGTATTAGGAATAGTGTGGCCAGCAGGTCTAGGCAAGTGACTGTCCCTCTGTACTCAGTGCTGGTGAGGTCACACCTCAAGTACTCTCTTCAGTTTTGGGCCCTGGACTCCAGGAAAGATACAGAGGTGCTGGAGTATGTCCAAAGAAGAGCAAATAAGCTGGTGAAGGGCCTTGAATACAAGTCTTACAAGGAACATCTGAGGCAATTAGTCTTGTTTAGTCTTCAGAAGAGGAGGCTGAAGGGAGGCCTCATTGACCTCTACAACTACCTCAAAGGAGATTAGACTAACATAGAGGTTGGTCTCACATGCAACAAGTTGATAGGACAAGATGAAATGGCCTTATGCCGTGCCAGGGGAGGTTTACATTGAACATTAGGAAAAATTTCTTCACAGAAAGGGTCACTGAGGATTGAAACAGGCTGCCCAGGGCGGTGTTGGAGTCACCATCCCTGGAGGTATTTCAAAGAACTGCCAATGTGGCACTTAGGGACATGGTTTAGTGACAGCGGCTTAGTGGTAGTGGCTGGATTGTGAGCTCTAGATAAGCAGTTGGACTTGGTGATCTCAAAGGTGTCTTCCAACCTCAGCAATTCTGTGATTCTGTGAATGGTAGGTGGAAGTAAATCCAAATAAAATCCAGATTTTCTCTGTACTGTATTGCAAAACTGACTGTTTTTTAGTACTTCAAGAGTAAATTTGCCCCAGAATGATCTATTGAAATGCTTGTCTTATGCTGCACTAGGCTCTATCGGGAGTCCTGGCAGCAAAGGAGTCTTTCCACTGCTACCACCATTTCCCTGATAGTTCTTGTTGAGAATGAGGTGAGAAGCTTTAGGGCCCAGAATGGCAGGCTGAAGCTGTGTGTGTCAAGGTGGTGTTGCTCTATTGGGGCAGGACTTGCTTTGTGACAGGACCTGGTAGTGTAGGGTATTATTCCCAGGTTCCTTTTGCTATGTGGAGAGGAAAGTTTTCCAAGGAAGGCTCTTGGTGTGGAGGGAGAGAAAAATGCTCCTGAAGACAAATGGCCTATGGATTAAGTGTTTTGATTTACAAGCTGAAGGAGACATGTTGCTGCTCACTTATCCAGACAATGGGCATTTGGTCAGTGTGGGGGTAGCTTGCCCTGAAGGATGGCTTGTTGCAGATGTTTCTAAGGGCCAACGAATTAGAATTTGTCTAAGAATGTGATGTTTTGTATTGTACTTAGAGCATCAAGAAAAAGGGGCCTGGACCTGTGGGGGAATGATCTGAGTAGTATCCTCAAGATTTAGGGCAATGCAAGGTCAGCAGGTTTGGATTTGAGAATAAGAAACCAAGAAGGAACTGGCTGTGGGACTTTGAAGTTGAAGACTGTTATGGCTGAGGGTAGAGAACTTGCTCCTTCTAAAAGGATGCTGTGATCCAGGACTGTTGCAGATCCTGTGCTCCATTACATGCAGACTGTTGGCATCCTCTGCTTGTGTGCTGGCATCTGAGGATCCCTCTACTTCTTATCTCCACCGCTCCTCAACAGCAGGAGGAGAAACTATTACCAGGGCAGCAAAATTTTGCCACTGAGGAGTGGAGCAAGGTCCATGCAAGGTTATGACTTGGTGTCCTGGCGCAATTGCTAAATTACATCTGCTTTGAAATATACCAGCATTCTGAGAAAAGTTTCGCTGCCATCCCATGCATGTGGCCAGTCTAGTAGGAAGAAAAGGCAGCAGGAAATATTACCTAATCTGGGACCACTCTTTTATGATCTCAAAATATGTCAGCCCATGGAATGCAGCCAATTTATTGTTCTTTGGCTTTGGATCATGAGTTTCACTCAAAAGCATCAGTTAAATATTAAAATCCTCTGGTACAGCTCTGTGGTGTATCAGCCAGAACTCATTTAATACACTTTTTCTAAGCCTTACGGTATCACAGTGTTAATGAGTATATGGTCAGTGATGTCCAGTGACAGGACAAGGGGCAGGGGATACAAACTAGAACACAGGAGGTTCCACGTAAACATAAGAACAAAATCCTTCAGTTTGAGGGTGGCAGAGCACTGGCTGCCCAGAGAGGTTGTGGAGTCTCCTCCTCTGGAGACTTTCAAAACCTGCCCAGACATGTTCCTGTGTTATTTACTCTAGGTGATCCTGCTCTAGGGAAGGGGTTGGACTAGATGGTCTTCAGATGTCCCTTCCAACCCCTACCATTCTGTGATCCTTTATGTGTGAATCCAGACATTTGTCACCACAAGTAATGTGCTCCATGTTAATTAGCATCAGGTTGTTTTTAAGTTCTCTTTTTCTGGAGCCAAATACATTATAACTGAAGTTCACTGTAGTGGAAAAATCAGATGCTGAAAAGACTGAAAGACTGGAGAATGCTGAATTCAAAGGTTTCTGCATGGTCTCTATTATTCCCCTTATACTTAATGTATTCTGAAAACAGACTGGTACTTTCAGCAGGTTCTCGTTGCTGGCAGTAAATGGATTCTGCTTCAACACATTCTTTGATTTTTTTTTTTTAAACTAGTTTTTTGAGCCCCCTGGTGTTCTGTTTGAGGCATTATCCAAGATGTCACAGATGTTTTTGTGTTATAATGGTCACTCGTTAGCATCTGACCAGTTCACAAACAAAATTTCTACTCTCTCAGACAGATGATGGTATGGTCTCCTTTTCACAGACAGGCAAACGTGACAACACAGTGAGATTATGACCAAGTCTGTCAGATGTGTTCACTTAAACATCAGGAAAGACTTCTTCCCTATGAGGGTGACAGAGCACTTGAATAGACTGCCCAGAGAAGTCATGGAGTCTCCTCTGGAGACTTTCAAAACTCACGCACCTGGATGTGTTCCTGTGTAACCTTCTCCAGGTGAACCTGCTCTAACAGTGAGACTGGACTAAATGATCCCTGAAAGTCCCTTCCAACCCTTGCCATGCTGTGATTCTATGATTAGGGGACATACAAGACCTAGTCTTAGCTTTCCCACATGTTTGTGTAGCTGTAGGGCCTTTGTATGGTTAAGGCACAGCTCTCTTCATATTCAATTGCATTTATAAACTACTGGAAAGATCTTTTTTTGCACATGTGGGAAAATAGAGAATGCCCAAATGGCTTCAGCTTGGCAATCCATGTGCAAATTCTGTTTTGGTGAATCTCCATGCATGTAGGCATGTGATGGTTTGGGAGTTACCCGCTCCCCCACTTTGTAAAATGACCCAGACTAGAACTCAGCAGGCTGGAAGTTAAGGAATGAAGCTATATTTACAGCTTAGCACAATGTACAAGCAGATATATACACTATATACAGGAATATTTACAGAAATATACAAGGTAAAGGTAATATAGAAACACAACACCCCTCCCAGAAATCAGAGACCCCAGGAGGGGCTCCCAACCACCCTTCCACCTTCTCCCCGTCCTTATACCTTACCCCAAGGTTTGCCTTATGCGCAAGGTGAATTCGGAGGATCAGCCAGGGGGGTTAGAAGAAAAGTGGTTAGTGAAATTACTCAGCAGAGAGAACGAAGCCAGAAACTGCTAACGGCCTGAGAAACAACTGTCTTATCTATGTTTATGTTCTTAGTTTTATCCATCTCAGCAAGCCTATGAGTGAAGTAGACATCACCATTGTTTTCCCTTCACAGCCTATAGTGTAATTTTCTCTATTAAAATATTCCAATTAGCCTCAAACCAGCACAAGGCATCAGAGAAGATGTGGTTCCCTGTGCCCTTGTCCTCCTCTTCTGCTAGAAAGAGATGCAATGCATTCAGGAGAGTTTATAAATGAGGTGTACAAGCTGGTGCTTTAACTCGTTAGCTAAAAACCGATGCTGTCTGGAGGTCTTGTGCTTCACGTGAGTGCAAATGTTTGTGCTGTAGATGTGCATGGATGGGTGTGCATCTGTGTACTGTACACTGGTCATACAGAGGAGGGGAGTTTGCCAAAGAAGTAGACTATTAGCTTCTTACCGCTGCGGAGCTTTTAGAGTAGAGTTTAAATCACTGCAGCATTTCCCAGTAGGTCAGCCCTCGTGTGAGACTGTGAACTCTTTGGGGTCTGTTTCCCTAAGATGTTGCAGTCTCCACCAACTTGTGATGGAGTGGATGTGGGAAGAGGGGTGCTTGCATCTGCTGAAACAGCAGTATGGTTAAAATCTCTGTACCTGGTGGTCCATCAGACATTTGGCCAGAATCTACCCTAAATATGTATTCAGCTGATTGTTTTGGTTTATGTACAGCATGGGGCAGCTCAGAGAGCAGTCCAGATAAACATCCAGTTCTTCAGAGAGGCATTTAACAGCGTTGCCATTGTTTTTGTCTGCCTGCCTGCCTGCCGCCTACATCTGCTGTTTATGCTGAGGAAGTAAAATGTCAGCCTGACAGTTCAAGAGCGCCAAAACATCAAACAAACACCAATAATGGGAAGTCACTAGCTGAGGCTGCCTAACATGGCACCACCTGCCATCAGCCAGAAAACATAGGCTCAAGAGAGAGTTTGCTGCACTGTTTCAGCCCCTGGAAGACCCACAAAGGTGGAAACATCCTTTTAACATTACAGTCACATCCATTTTAATCTTCTGCCTTAGGAGCAGGGGGTTATGTGTGTTTTTGTATGGATAGGGATGTGTTGTTTCTTAGAAGAAGCTGTAGGCTCAGGGAGACATACTCCTAATCTTCTCTATCTTCACCTCTGGAGATGTTTGAAAGACACAGAGGTGTGGTTCTGAGTGACATGGTTTAGCACCAGAGTTGATAGAGTTGGTTGGGTTCATTGACCTGAAAGATCTTTTCCAGCCAAAACAATTCTATGAACTATTTTCTTCCATGCTGTGGATTGAGGAACTACGTGATATGCTACCTAATTTCTTTTATCTCCAGGTCCTTGGGCTGAGGGCAAAATCCATTGTTACATATCTCTGGAGGTGACATGAGCGTTATGTATATATCTCTGGAGGTGACATGAATGAAGAGTATTTCTTTCAGATTTAGTCTTATTTTTTGTACTCATCAATTTGAGAGCATCCAAGACACTACCTCTCTGATGAGATCTTTCACCCACAGCATCATTTCTCTCACCCAGCACATCATAAGAAGAGCAAAAGGCCAGGGTTTGGTACCTGTTCCGCTCACTCTGTGTAACAGCATCATTATTGGCTTTTTGAGCATGTCTCTATATGTAAAAGTTATGTAAAATGCCAGACAATTCAAAAGTGATATAGAGTGATATGAAATGCCTTATGTTCTGAGCATCCAACATTAGGCAGGTTAAGAAGCTTACTGGAATGACACCAGTCAGAATCTGAATTTTCACGGGGAATTGCATTATCAAAACTGCACCTGTTATGCCAAACTAATGAAAACATCTATTGCCTTGGGATTGGCTTAAAACCCATAAAACCTTAAAGAGTAAATAAAGATGAGGAGCAGAGTGAGGCTGGGGGTCTGATGGAAAGAACTACCACACAACTGGGACATCTTGTTTGCAGTGGGTGGGAACTTGGATGCCAACCGTCTGGCAGAATGACAGCAGAGCTGAACACGCAGCTCTTCAGTAATATTTTCCTGAACTTGACTGCAAGTTCGTCCTCTCTGAGTACGTTTACAAGTGCTCCTAATAAGACCGGCCAGCAGGCATCGCTCTAGCATCAGCAATTGCTCGGCTGCTGTGACAGCTCTTTGACCAACAGCTCCTCGCAGTCCCTCTCAGCTCCCTTTTGCAGGAGAATCGGCGTGGCTATAGTGCAAGGCACCAGTCTGGCCTTACCCAGGGGGGCTGTGAGCTGGGCAGTGAGTGTATTTACCTGCTTCCTGACACAGGGAAGAGGCTGTCACAAGATTTTTTCCTTGGTTACTGCAGGCAGTTCTTGGATTTCTCCTGGGTTTCAGTACACCCAGATATAACAGTGAAGCATTACTTGCAGATAGTTGGTCTGGAGGGAAGTCATTTTACCAGCTCATTATTTAATACTCTATGCTTGGAGTATTCTGGAGGGGCTAGCTGAGTGGATTTTTCAAAGAACCATGAAAATGGGTTTCCTAAGGAAGGGCTTTTTGCTTATTGAGTTGGACTTCAGCCCTCTGAGTGCCCAGTGACTTGCAACCAAGCAGCCCTGTGCAAACACAGTTTATGTACCTCTCAGCTGCATCCAGACACAACTTGTTCTAGTGTGCTTCTTTCAATACAGCTGCAATCCCCCTGCTCTTTCCTCCACCCTCTAGTCATACAGGTTTTGACCACGGACTGTTAAAGCTGTCAAAATCCTGCATATTGCAGACAAACTGTAATTAAATCTCCCAGCCACATGAGTCCTTTAAACAGGTACAGCTGGAATTATTGACATTTTTCTTTGCTGCTTTCTGGACTTAGACAAGAGCAAGGGTCCTGCTGCGTCCCTGGAGCAGATAGGGGAGGAAACTGTAGGAAGAGGGCAGAGAAGGGGCAGCTTTGGCAGCTATAAACCAACTAAGTGACCTTTCTATTTCCTGGACTGAAGTGGGACCATTTCCGCTGTGTGTTGGCATTTGCTCCAAACCCGTCTTCTGCTGCTTTCTTCAACTCCTCTTCACTTCGTAATTGCCTTTTGTATTGTTGGTTTATCCCACCCATCCCCATGCTCTTTTCCTTCAACATCTCTTCTCCAGGGATTCCTCTTCATGAACCTGGCCAGCACAGGAGGCACAGAAAGGACAGACTGTGTTTGTTGCACAGTCCTTCCCGTTCCTGTGGGTTGAGTCTGTCTTATTTGAGATCTTGTGCCAATTATGGATTCTGTTTCAGAAGAAGAATAAGGTATGAGGATCCTTCACTTTTTTTTTTCATTTCTTCTTCCCATGCAGATGGAGTACTTGTAATTTGACCTCTCAGTTCTTCCATCCTGGCTGGAGCTGTAGGAGAGTTGACTCTTAAACAGTACATCATTTCTCACCGTTATTTTGTGCGTCACCGTGTTACCGTGTTTACACAGTTGTTGCTTGTAAACATTGTTTTGTGAGTTTGTCTTGATTTCCCCTTCCCTCTCCTTCCCACTGCCCCGTTCTTGCCCTCTTGTCCTTCATTTCTTCCTGGTTTTGTCGTGATCTGGGCTAGACAGACTGGAGACTTTAAGGCTCCCAAAGACCTGAGTTTCTAACGTCAGAAAATGAGTGGAAAAACACTCAGTCTTTTTCACTTGGACTGATATCCTACAGGCTCCTTAATCTATTACAAAGGTTCATAAATGGTATGGCATGAGTGACATTTCATTTCCTTTGATGACCAACTTATTTAAGGGGTTCAGGGGGTGGAGGAAAGACAATTCAGTTAATAAAACAAGAAACCAAGTAGCATTTCTGATTTCTTGCTCGCACTTGGTGGCTGTCTCACTCGGATCTTGTCGCTTACATTCTGTGTCCAAGTTTACCTAGCTGTTAAAGAGCAGCTGTTGCTACACTTTCTCAGGCTCTCGCCTGCAGGAGGTGATTGTGGAAAAGGCAGCATTTCCCTTAATGGCTGAGCTGCAGTCGATTTAATTTGCAATTTGTTATGAAATAGTGGGTATTGTTTTACCTTCCTTCATCCCCAGGCTGGGGGAACGGGCACAGCGAGTACCTGAGATAAATGGTGAGCTAAATAATTACCTGCCTGGCTTCTAGAGATGGCTTGAGGATTAATAGGTGTTTCTGCAGCGCTTGGCTCTGTTAACGAACAGAGTTCATTAACTCTGAAGGTGATGGCAGGCCTTGGCAGAGGTCAGCACTGAGAGGGGATCAGATCTTCTGACCCAGAGAAGCAGCTCCAGGGCCGGCCAGGCAGAGTGGGAAGATTTACGTTTGACCTGGGAAATGCCACTCTGTAGGGTGAGAAAGTGGGAGGGAGAGCCTGCCTCTTCAGGCTCGCTGCTTTTAAGCAGGTGTGGCTGCTGACAAACAATATGTCCAGTGAATGCTTCTCTAGCTGTCTTTCTGGTCTTTCTATCCATCAGCAGTGTCCCAGCTGGTAAGGAGTCAGTGCTCAGCTGCCATGGATGTAAGAAGAAAATAGCTTGAGCTGCCTTCTGATGCCAGACACAGCATCCTTGTTTTTTTCCCCTCAGAAACCCATGGGTGGTCTTCATGTAGAGCATTTCAAGTGTTTTGAAGCAAGCATGTCACAAACCACCACAACTTGTCTAGGCTGGGGCATTTGCCATCATTATCACAAGTGAGGAAACGTTCCTGTCAGGTGCTTGTAGAGTGCTGGAGTCACAGCCTGGCTTTTACAGCCCTAGAAGGAAGTGCTGAGTGCATTGCTTTCTAATATTGCTGGGAAGATTTTCAGAAGGGAGGCTCTGCTGTGGGAAACAGTGTAAGATATGAGTGAATCCAGCCACCATGTGGTTGTTTGAGTCCACAAGCACCCACCAAGCACCAGGCACTCACAGAAAGTTCTACCTGTCCTGTGGGAGGAGCACAGACATTTGGAAAGATCCTAGACCATAGCAGCTGTGGGTGGTACAGGAGGGGAGGCTTTCTCTCTGGGTCTCAAGAATCTCTTAGCATGGTGCAAGGAGCAGTTCAATGCTCTCAGCATCATCCTAAGTAGCAGGTGATGGTGCTGTGTGACAACAGTCAGCTGGCACCAGAGGTAGAGAAACTTTCAGGGGACTGAGTGTATTAGCAACTGCAGTGACCATAGCAAAATGGGGCAGCTCAGGTTATGGCTGGAGAGTCTGTACTGTACAGATGCAGTGAGTCTGTCCCAAATCCTTTACTATTCATATTGTACCATGCTGGAAGGAAGAACAGCTTATCTACTCTCTGCAGCACAAGGTTTCAGGAGAACATCCAGCACCTTTGAGCTGCAGAGCATTCTCCCTTCTTTTGCTGTCTTCCTGTAAAAGGTGTGTTTAACCTTCTGTTCATTTAGTGCTTAGCCCACTGTGCAGCAGCAGCATACGTATGACCTTTCATCTGGCAGGACTGTGTTCCTTGTGCTGAATGTCACCTCTTTAGTGTCTTCAACCTCCCTTTCATGTTTGGAGATACCATTAATCTATGCCAGTTCCTATCTTGCTAAATCTTTACTCTCTAAAGAATACTAAAAAGTAATTTAAAATGGCTGCTGGTAGCCAGGGACTCCACCAGTGTCAGCATTGTCCATCTCAGTGGGGAGAATTTGCTGGGGGCCAGACCTGTCTTCTGATCTTTGTTAACTCTTTTTGTCTTTGAAGCTTTGATTCCTGGTTATGGGTAATGTGGATAAAAGTGCCCAGCCCCACCAACCCTTCCTCTGGAGAACAGCACACTGAAAAGGAATGAAAGGGCCATGGCAATGCTAAGCATCATTTTATTATTATGGCCTTTAAGGAGATGGTGAGAGAATGAAGGAGAAACACAAGCAAGACATTAAGACGAGATCACACAGACAGTGGTTAAGTGGCCAGATAAAACCAAGGGGACTTACTGAGATAGACGAGAGAGGAGGAAGAGACATGGAAACAGGAGACTGAACGAGACTAGCAAAGAATGGCAGAGCCACTTTCTTCCAGTTTATCCGGGGAGTGGCAGGAGCAGACCTGTCCATGAAAAAACAGCCTTTTGCACACCATTCTCCCGTTTTCCTGAAACCTCTGCTTTTGCTCCTCCAGGCAACCATTAATCTAATATTAAGCCCCTTAACCTCTCTAATTGTTCCCTCTCAGTGTCAGCTGGTTTCCTATTAACCTTTCAATCTCTTGGTAATGCAGTTACTCCTGACTCCAGCCAGCCCTGGCTCTAAAGCTTTACCTCCGGCAGTGAATTTTCCAAGCTTTCAATTTTTTTTCTCTTTCTTTTCTGTAATAATTATTACTGCTGTTAAGGAGCCAGTTTGAACCAGCCTCTAAGTGCACAAGGCTGAACCAGCTGGAGTCTATAAATAGCCCTTCCCTAACCTTGCGCCTTATTTCATTAAGTTGATTGGCTTCTCTCTCTCCACTCCATCTCTGTCTCTCTTCCCCCTCTTCACTACCAATGCTGGTTCTTCAGTTGCTATCTGAGACACCTGTTTGTTGATAGCAGGGTTGGTCAGTCCTAGTTTTTTCTTCTGCTGAACAAAACAGCGTTGTTGCTGGGAAAGCATCTCTAGAGTTTCATAACAGAGGGAAAGCAGAGGATAAGGCAGGCCTGAAACAGGCAAGTCAGAAAATGTCCACACTGCACAACAGGAAATGAGACAGCTGAGCACCAGTCACAGGGACAGACTTTGCCACCTATAGGCTGGGTTTCTCCTCCGATACTTGGTGTGATATACGGGACAACGAAGCTGGTGAAGGATCTGGAGAACAGATCTGCTGAGGAGTGGCTGAGGGAACTGGGATGGTTATTCTGGAGATGAGGAGGCTGAGGGGAGACCTCCTCACTCTTTACAACTACCTGAAAGGCAGTTGTAATGAGGTGGGGGTCACTCTCTTCTCCCAAGTAACTAGTGATAGGATGAGAGGAAATGGCCTCAAGTTGCCAGGGGAGTTGTGCCAGGGGAGGTTTACATTGGATATCAGGAAACATTTCCATACTGAAAGAGTGGTCAGACATTGGAAAGGGCTACACAGGGAGATGGTGGAATCAATGTCCCTGCAGGTGTTCAAAACATATTTAGACATGGCACTTAGGGACATGGTTTACTGGGCATGGTGGTGGTGGGTTGACAGTTGGACTTAATGATTTTAGAGGTTTTATCCAACCTAAACAATTCTGTGATCTTATGATTGCATATCTGAATGAAGACTCCTGTGCGAATCTCATTGTGCAGTATTGAAACCCAAGGACAAGTGGTGCTGCAGTTCAGATCAAGAGTGCTGATCTAAAACAGGTATATGGATCCCAGAACACAATGTGAACTGTCTGCTGCATCTGAGACAGATCTTCATTAATCACTATACTATTGCTGCTCAACCCTGTAGCCTAGCAGAGCATGGTTTTCTTACTGACCATCATCAAGTGGCGGCTCAGCATTGTCTTCACACTGCACCTTCTCTAACTCACACTCTTCTTTTAGTACTGATGCAGTTCCTGTGCTCCGCTCAACCCTGGTTCCTCTCCCCAGGGCCTTCAAACAGCTCCTTTTTTCATAAAGTGCAATGAATGTCTGCAGTAAAGACTAAGTTGAGCAGTTGCATGAGGTGACCTGAAATCTCTGGAGTCAGTGTAAATCACAGCTCAGCATTGCAAGACTGGATCTGGATGGCACTTGCAAACTGCCTATGCGCAGCGATGCATTGGGGCAAAGATTCTGCTGGTGCCTCACAAGCAATAAGGGTGCTATTGCAGTAACATAACAGGTTTTGCTTGGTGGACCCAGCAACAGCAATAGCCTCCACAGGTGGAGAAGCACTATCTCATCAGAGAAGAGATGAGATCAGGGATCTAGTCATGCCTCTATTTTGCTGCATGCTGAGAGGCAAATTCTTGCTTGTGCAGCCTTTTTTTTTCCCCAAAGAAAGGAAAAGATTCAGAGAAAACTTTTCCAGTCTGTGCTTAGGTTGAGGTTTACAGCCTTTTGCCTCAGCTGGAAAGAGGATTTGTGAGTCTAAAAGCTCCTCTGTTTTTTCTAGCTGTATCGTTTGTCTAACACCAGCTGTTACCTTTCCCTGAGAGTCCTGCCTCAAAGTCAACAGCAACTTACCAAAATAATAGAGGCTATTCTCTTTGTCTCTCTGTACAGCTCTGTGTGTCCCTACTTGCGCACTTACTGCTGTTCCTTGTTGGAGGAGAGAATCTGGCAGCAACGAGGCTTTGTCTTATTTTTTGGCAAACACCCTCAGTCTGCAACAAGGCAGGAAAGACAAACAGCCAAGAGACGAGAACTGGTAAACCTGCTGGTTAAAGGAGAAGGTTAGCTTCTAGTGGCTTCTTTTTTAACCACTGAGCTTGACAAGGGGAAAGGTTTGTAAAAGCACTGCATGTGTGGAAAGCTCACCCTCTTTCCCCAACTCCCCTGCCAGGGCAGGTGGCAGCTGTCACTAGCACCTGTTTAATATTTAATAATACAGGTTCTCTCCAGAACAGCTGCATGTTCACTTTCTATCACTCACAGCTGCCTTGTCTCCATGTTTATCCTTCTAAATCATTGGACCTTGCCATTGCTGCTGTGCCTTTGGGGCACCCAGGAGCCATGTTGATGAGTGGGGCCCCAAGGTGGTAGCTGGAGCAGTGGTAGCTGGAGCAGTGCCTCCCTCCTGCCTGTTCCTCAGCCTTCCTGGCTGCCATTTTGGCTGCTCTTAGTTATGGAGGGAATTCAGGAAACTCATCGTGTCACTTCATTGGGTGCCTCATGGTGATAACTGGTTGGTGGCTGATCTGTGCCCTGGCCATGCTTATGAAAAGCTAGTGCCCCTGGTGCCCCTCACTGTGGGAGCAAGAGAGGCCCAGAGGCCTCTCTGGTCCCTGATGAACCATGGGGCAGCAGAGAAGGTCTGAATGTTGCTTCCCCATCCTGGGTCTTGCCAACGGGTGCCATCTCAGGGTGGTCACCACCTTGGTGGGCTCCCTGAGGTTCTCACATGGCACCTCAGGGCGGGTGTCTGAGGGCATGGCAGGGAGGGGGATGTCTGTGTGCTTTGTAGTCCACCTTTGAAGAAGAGCAACCATGCTCCAGACCTCGCTGTTTGGGGAAGGCTGTTTGAGGACTGCTACTGTGCTGTGGCCATAGTGAACTCCTTGATGCCAGTCAGCATCCCCATAACAAAGCCACAGCAGAGTGAGTGACACAGCCTGGCCCCCAGGGAGGGACTGGGGCTGAATCAAGCTGGGTATTGCTCTGAGGGCAAGCTTTAGCTCCTTAAGTATCTACTCTGGAGAGGGAAAAATCTCCACCAGGTTGCACAGGAGGTACCCTCCGGAGAAACAAATGAGTGCTTACTGTAGTCCAGCTTGTTTCCTCTCCATTTTTACTACTGCAGGAGGAGGTGTGGTGACCAAGGGAAGGGTCAGGGTGCCTGGCCGGTGCTGCTCCCAGCCACATTGCTCTCATGCCAGCAAGGTTTGGGGGCTGCTTAGAGCCTCTGCAAAACTTCCTGGCCAGCTTTCACAGAGGGTCCCATGCTGCCTACAAAAGCATCAAAGGTCACAAAAGGCCTATCTGACCCACTGATGAGAATGCTCCTCTTCTGAAGTGGACACCATGCTGTCTCTATCTGCTGGGAGAGGGAAGAAGGGCTGGCCCATGTTGGCAAGACCTGGTGGGATGGTGGCACATGGTTGCAGAGTGACGTGGACTGCCTTGATGTCTTCCTGCCCTGCCCGCCAAACATACTGCCTAGAAGTGAAGGCGATCTGGAGCCCTGGGTCAGAGGAGAACATTCACCTGTTTAGGAGTGAAGCTGACCCAAAGCAAAGCTACCTCTGCTATTTTTGTTCCTGATCTGCGTTACTACAGGCGAATGGTATCAGATGTTCCCTTAGCCACACCCCTGGAGCCCATTTTCCTGTCCTCTATAGTCCATTCCTTCTACTCTGCTTCCCTGGGAAGCTTCCTAAATATTTACCCCAATGCTCAATCATATGACCCCACTGTGGCAATGTGATACAGCTTTAGCTTTGCTAATCAGCTTAGCTTGGGCCCCTGACCCCTGTCATCTTAATTTAGGAAAAAAACTTTACACGGTGCCTGGTGAGGGCTGTTCAGTCCAGAGGATTTAAATCCAAAGTGAAAAACAGCAACCCAGACTTTTGCTTTTATATTTTGTAGCCAGAATTCGGTTTAGTATGACAGGTTTTGATCTGTCATTCCTCTAGGAGGAGCTGAGCTTTGAATAGTACACAAAAGTTTCAACTGCATGACAAAATATTTGACTCCTTTTTCTATAAGCTACAAATACTCCAGGTAGTAAATGTTGAGTGCTTTGGCTGAGACACCTAAGAGATGCTCAGTCATCCAAACGGACTCGCATGCTGAATTTCTCCCCTCCTTTCTCCTCCTACCCTTAAATGATGTCCTTTCAAACAAAATGGGCTTTGAATAAAAAAAAACTCAAAACAACAGTATTTGGTGCAGAGGGTTGGAAACATATACCTTGGACCTCAGGGGATTTCATGGGGGAGAAATCAGAGGAGAAATGGGCCTAAAGATGAACATATTCTTGGAGTTGTTTTATTTTCGTTCGATTTGGTTTGGTTTGCTTTATTCTTCACAAAGAGATAACTCTACTTTGAAGCACAAACAAAAGGCAGAGATGGGTGAGAAGCCAAGACACCAGCTCATCAGCTGGGCAGGTGGTGATGTGGATGGGAGAAATCATGCTGATAGCTAAGGCTCTTTCTAAGGCTCAGGGGGCAGAGTGCAAGCCCTACAGATATTGTAAGAAAATAGTGACTACATTATGTCTGAAGGAGCGTGTTTTGTTAGAGAAAGAAGTAATCACAGCCTCCTCTCCACTGCATAATCTCTGAAGGCAACAGACTGGCTTTGTGAGGGACAGACATGAACAAATTAACTATACTGCAATAAAAGAAAAAC